>APFE030974112.1:52352-76982 GCA_000404065.3 Pinus taeda | reverse complement strand
GGCTACAATCTTTGGGGAAACTGGGAAAGACAATAAGCTCTAACGACATGAAAAAGCTTCTAAAGGAAGAACAACGTGGCCTAATTGCACAATTATGTTCGCTAGAGGTTCCACGTTGAAATTATCTATTTATCCAGATCTCCAAAAAGTCTTGGACAATAATTCCAAGGTATTTAAGACTCCGAAAGGCCTCCCACCTATTTGTGAGCATGATCATGCTATTCATTTTCCAGGAAGTGTTCCTCCAAACATCAGGACTTACAGATATCCCTTTGCACAAAAGAGTGAAATTGAACGTATGGTTGCAGAAATGCTAGAGGCTGGTATAATTCAACCTAGTCAAGGTTCTTTCTCTGCTCCAATAGTATTGGTGCACAAGAAGGATGGATCATGGCCCATGTGGCTGGATTATAGAGAGCTCAACAAGCTCACTATTAAAGATAAGTTTCTCATTCCTCTCATTGATGAATTATTGGATGAATTGCATGGAGAAATTTACTTCAGCAAGTTGGATCTTCATGTAGGATATTATCAAATCAAAATGAATACTAAAGACATTCCGAAAACAAAATTTAGAACTCATGAGGGTCATTAGAATTTCTGGTCATGCCTTTTGGCCTTACCAATGCACCTTCAACATTCCAAGGTTTGATGAATTCCATTTTCAAACCCTTCCTTAGAAAATTTCTGTTAGTATTTTTTGATGATATACTAATCTACAAGAAGTCTTGGAAGGATCATGTTCAACATGTTGATAGAATTCTCAGACTATTGAATGGGAAACAATTATATGCAAAACCTCCAAATGTTTCTTTGGAGTATAAGAGGTGGAATACTTGGGTCATATTGTATCTTATGAAGGTGTTAAGATAGACCCTCAACAACAAGAAGTTCTCCAACTCTTAAAGGATAACCTCACTTTAGCACAAAATCGAATGAAACAATAGGCAGATCAACATCGTAGCGAAAGAAGTTTTGATATAGACGACTAGGTATTTTTATGAATACAACCATACAAACAAATGTCCCTCAAGAAAGCTAAGGATAATAAATTATCACTAAAGTACTATGGTCCTTACAAGGTGTTGTAAAATATTCGTACTATGGCATACAAATTTGAGCTTTCTATATCTTCCCGAGTGCCCCCAGTTTTCCATGTTTCATGCTTAAAGAAGTTTATAAGTGACAAGCTCCCAATTCAAACAATATTGTTGGAACTTGACGAAGAAGGAAAAATCATATTGGAACCTGAAGCAGTCACGGAAACAAGAAACCAACAGCTACGAAATCAATCAATTTCAGAGTATCTCATCAAGTGGAAGAACTTACCCACTGGAGATTCCACATGGGAGGACGATAATTTTATACAGAAGCATCCATAACTACTCAAGCATCGAGGACAATACTTTTTGAAGGAGAGGGGCATGTTAGGTCCCCATACTACTAGTGTAACCCGTTATTTTTTTTTTCAGACAAAGTTCGGTTGCTATATTATATGCTGAAAAAAGGAGTCAGTTCTCCATACAAACAGTGCTTTCTGAGAGATTTGGATCAGAGGAATTACAAAATGGGACTCTTCCTTGATCCTAGTTATAGTAGTTCTGCTTCTGAAACTTCCTAGGCTACTGTAGATCCTAATAAATTGTAAGGACCAAAATTTACAACTGCAAAGCATATTTAATCTATATCTATGTGACTAATCTGCCTAGCCGTGGATTCCTCTGGGTTTGGGTCTGGTTCCACCTGCTTTGCGCTAGAGGAGCTGGGAGATTCTTTGTTCTTTTTGTCCAGCATGTACTGTAGGATTTGGATCGACTCCTCTGCGTGGCTGCATCGATTAGCCAGATTTCTGAACTGTTCAAAGAGAGATGATGCTCTATACAGGAAGAGATTGATCTCTGTCCTGTATTTCTCATTCAGAATCCTGTATTGGTCTTCTGATCTTGTCTCCAGGCTCCTGATTTTGTCCTACATAATGCGCTGATGTGACCTGAGTTCATCGAAATCTGCCTGAAGATCTCTGCAGTGGAGACAGTCTTCTGATCGCTCCATTCGCTCCAGCAAATCCTTGATCTCGCTGCTCCTCCTTTCGCTGCTCCAGACACCAGAGTGACAACCTTGCTTAGCGTGACGGAGAGGTCTCTTCCTCACAGCTCTAAGGGCGTATATCCGAGCGCTTCGGGCAGGTTCAAAGAACTCAGCTAACACATAAATTCTCCTCTCAGTATTCCTGGCACAAAGATACCAATTTTCGCTCAGACAATTGTGAGGAAGAAGAGTCTTGTTCTCTGTTTTTATAGAGTTTATTGGATCATTTCGAGAGGTTGAATCGCTGTGGGTCACGAGGTAGTGCTTGCACCAAGATGTTAGTTGTAGGTCCCGCAGGGTATGGGCGACCAGTCTTCGCTTGCCTGAGATTTTGTGCTCTCACACGCTGCGGATCCCCTGTCCGATTGCAATCCTCAGCTAGATCCTTTCGGATCATCCTTCCCTGTTATTGACACGCTTAACCTGGTGTTTTTGCTTATCTCCAAGTGATGATTGTCTTTTATCATAAGCGGGTATTGAAGTTTTCATGGCAATGGATGTAGTGACACGCTGGAGTTACATCGCAAAAGTCCTATAGAGCATTCGCAGGCTTTGTTGGCGAACTTATCCGCCTCTTTGTTCAGGCCACGTAGGATGTGGTGATAACTAACTTCCTCCATTGCTGCGTGCAAGATTTGGTTTCTCTGATTTATTTGCTGAAGCAGTATATTTGGAGAGCTTTGGTGATATACCATAAGGTGAATGATTATGGAAGAGTCCCCAAATACATTTGCCTTCGTGATCCCGAGTTTAATTAACTGAGTGAGGCCCTGGAACAGAGCCAATCCTTCTGCTCTGTTATTAGAGTTTTCTCCTAGACCCCATTCAAAGCTAAGAATGCATTCCCTGTTTGCATTGCAAATGAGGCCCCCTGCGCCCACCAATCCTGGATTAGATTTAGCTGCACCATCAAAGAACAAACATAACCTATTGCAATTGCTCAACCATTTAGTGAACTCCTCTTCCTTTATCCTCAATTTCCAACTCTTGTTTTCTTCTCCTGCCTTTTTCCTTTGTCTGTTAGTTTCTTGTGCTTTAGGTATATTCTCCAAGGCGTAGCTGAGGAAATTCCTCTCTTCTACACTGTAATTTGTTGCATTTATCTTTCCTCTGGTGTTATTTGTAATTGCTTCGATCGCCAGCATTTTTGCTTTGTGACAAATTCTTCTAGTGCAGTGTCCCTTATCCTGGAAAACCTTGCCATTTCTTGCTAGCCAAATACGCCAGAGGAGAGTGTATGGGATGGTATTCCATACTCTTTGTGCCAATTGGCTTCTTTTTTCCTTCCATGGACATTTCTTCCTCCAATGGTATATCGTTTCTCCTATGGTGCTCTGCACTGCCCAGGTTGACTCTCCAATTGAGGCCATCCTCTTCCAGCATTCTTCTGCCACCGGGCATTCTAAAAATAGACGTTGCATAGTTTCCTCTGATCTGCAGCAATTTGGACACCTGGATGGGCCCAGGATACCTCTCTTTCTTAGATTCTCCGTTGTCAAAGTTTTCCCTCTCAGGAGCAGCCAAATGAAAAATTTGACTTTGGGTGGTGCTTCTGCTCTCCACACTAACTTCCATTGGTTCCAGATTCCCATTTGGTAGGTGCTGTCACAGAGATATTGGTGCCCAGCTTTAACTGTGTAATGGGTACCTGTTGGATCCCATCGAAACCCATATATGCTGCCTTCTTGAATCGGGGCCTTGCTGTGGAGTAACTTTTTTAAAGTGTTGAGGCTGTCTTCTAGCATATTAGGGGGTTCCGGAAAGCGCCATCCTATCCATGCGCGTGTGTGGGCGTCCCATTCTGCTATTTGTGAGAGATGGTGGAGGCCATTGTTATTGAGCCAATTTACTATTGGGATTACCTCTGCTTTGGATCCCAAAGGTTGCTGCTCCAAAATTTTATCATTGGAAAAGTTAATGCTGCTTCCCCCTCCTGGGACTTAGAGATGTTTTGTCGCATAAATGGAATTGCCTTCTTACATAATTGCCAAATTTTTGTGCATTCTCTGTTTGGTATATTAGATTCCAAGAGTTGCTCCCTTGTGCAATTTAAGTATTTTTGCTCTAGAACTTTCTTCCACCATGCTGTTGGACCTGTGATCAATCTCCATACTATTTTTGCTCCTAGAGCCAGATTAAGAAATTTTGGGGACCTGATTCCCAGGCCGCCTTTTTCTTGTGTTTGTATTATGCTCTTCCATCCCACAAGATTGAATTTATTTTTAGTTGTCTTCCCTCCTTGCCAGAGGAAGTGTCTAAGGATTCTTTCCATTTTTTGGTGGAAGATAGCAGGAGCATGATATAAGGAAAAGCGATATAAAGGAAGAGATGTGATACCTGATTTAAGAAGCACTAGCCGTCCTGCTGGGTTCAACCACATTGTGCCCCATTGCTGCACTTTCCTCTCTATTTTGTCAAGTATTTCATTCCAAGTATCAGCTTTTAGAGGTCCCAGACTAACTGGCATTCCTAAGTAGGAGAAATGGTTCCATGTTAGCTTGCTAGGGACTCCAAAGATGCTTGCGATGCTGTGGATGATATGGTTTGCTGCATTCCAACCATAGATGCAGCTCTTTGCCTAATTAACTTTCCCTCCTGAGTAATCCATAAATTGGTCCAAGAGATTTTTGAATCTCCTTGTTATTGTCGCTGAGGCTCCTCCTATCAGCAGAGTGTCATCCGCAAACTGTGAGTGATTGATGTTTTTTGCTCCTTGTTCAATCTTGATGCCTGTTATGAGACCTATTCTTCGGTTGTGATCTAATGCTTGACTGAATGATTCAGCCATGAGGATGAACAGATAGGGTGAGAGCGGACAGCCTTGTCTGAGGCCACGAGAAGATTGGAAGGCTGAGCATGGTCTCCCATTTATCAATGGAGATATCCAAGGCCCAGTTATGCAAGCAGCAATCATGCTGATGAAGGAGGGATCGAATCCCATTTTTTGAAGAACATCAAAGAGGTAGGAATGCCTTACTCTATCAAAGGCGTTTGCAAGGTCCAACTTTAGGACAAATCCTTTTTCCTTCCTAGATAAGCTTGAGTGGATGGCCTCTTGTACAAGCAGGATTGAATCTGATATTTGCCTATTGGGGAGGAAACCTCCTTGGTTTTCAGAAATCATAGAAGGAAGGTGGGGTTTAAGCTGGGTGGCTATGATTTTAGAGATGATTTTATAGGCTGAGTTACATAAAGAAATTGGTCGGAATCTTGAAAAGGAAGAGGAGCGGTTTTCCTTTGGAATCAGGGCTAGGTAAGTAGAATTAGTAAAGCCTCCCATTTTGCCTTTTTTCATTACCCACCGAATCATCTTTAGGAGGTATTTCTTTATCATTGTCCAATATTCCCGATAAAAGCTAATAAGGAATCCATCTGGTCCTGGAGCCTTGTCCGGGTGTAAGCTCCAGATGGCTTCTCTGACTTCCTCCTCTTCTACTTCTTTCATGAGTTTGCTGTTCATCTCTTGGTTAACTCTTTTAGGCATGTGCTGGAGCATGCTTGAGTAATCCTCTGCGCCTTTGTCTTCAGTTAATAGCTTGCTGAAGTGCTTTGTGGCAGCCTCTTTTATTGATTGCTGAGTGTTGTAGCTATTTCTTTCATCATCCATTATTTCACTTACTGTGTTTCTGATCTTTCTGACTGTTGCTTGTTTGTGGAAATATGCAGTGTTCTTATCTCCCTCCTGCAACTAGAGTTGTCTCGATTTCAATCTCCATTTTGTTTCTTCCTCCCTGAGAGTCTGGCGTAGTTGGGCGTAGAGTTTGTCTTCTTGCTCCTTGTTCTGTTGGGATAGCCCCTGCGTTTCAATTCTCTGCTACACCTCCTCCAACTCTTGTTTGATTTTCTTTTTGTGCTCCTCAGGCTCTTGATAATTACTCTTTGCCTAGTTCTTTAAGTCTTGGCTTGCTTTTTTCAATTTTTTTTCCAGATGTGAGTCGGCGATCCTTCCACATGTTGAGTCCAGGCCGCATACACCACTTCTCTTGCTGCTGGTAACCGATTCCAGTTTGCGCTGTATTTGAAGGGAATGGGTCCGAGAGGACAATGGAGCTGAAGGTTTAGCGTAACCGGGTAATGATCAGAAGCTGACACATTGAGGATATTTGAATATCCTATTGAAAAGGTGGAGAGGAAATCTATGCTGATCAGAAATCGATCTAGTCTTTCCATGATGTTGCTTGAGCCTATACGCCTGTTGCTCCAGGTGTATCTACGATTTTTGGGTCTAATGTCAATTAGATCGTGGTCCTGAATTACTGCCTCCAATCGGCTTCTGAAAGGGTCAGAGGTGAAGTTGCCTCCTCTTTTTTCATTTGCGTGCAACACCAGATTGAAGTCACTAGCTACAATAAGATTAGTGTTTCGATCCATTTCCATATTTGCTATCAAGGTGTCACAGCAGATCTCCTTTTCTCTATACTGATTTGGTACATACATATTGTATACAATTATTGGTTGGCCCCCTGTTCTACTTTCAAGAGCAGTTCTGATCCAGCTTTGTTGGTTGTTGGTAGAGGTGCTTATCCATTTGTTGCTGTCCCATAAAGTTGCAATGCCGCCTGATGCTCCTCTAGCCTCGCTTATACTTTCACAAAAGCGCTTCTGCTGACTTATTACTTTGCTCATTTCCCTTTGATCTTGCTTTGTTTCCTGTAGAAGCATGATTCCAAGATTCTCACTGTTTATTAGTTCCTTAAGGGCTACTAGTTTGGAGGGGTCCCCTAGTCCCCTGCTGTTCCAAGACAGCATTTTCATCATGAGTTACCTGATGTTTGGAGAGGTGCATTATATATATATATATATATATATATATATATATATATTATTATATAATATTTTATATTATATATTTATATTATATATTATATATAATATATATATATATATAGATATTATATATATTTTTTTTTTTTTTGGGGCCCGAGAATGAAGCTCTCTATTGGGGTTTGTGTGCCTAGAGCTATGTCTTTTTGTGCATTTTCATCCCTTTACTGCTTCGCTGATTTTCTTCCAGGTCCTGGTTTTTTCTGGAGATCACTTGGTGCTCCATGCTCCTTTGAAGAGTTGCTAGTGGTTCTGGAAGAGGGTGGATCAGGAGGTGGCTGCTTGGAGGGGGAAGAGGTTTGGGGGGGGGATCAGAGGACTGCAGATCCGGGCCAGACTCCATCTCAGAGAGGATCAAGAAGGGGTTGGAAGAAGGGGGAATTGGTGGTTCGAGGTTCAGAGATGGGGGGGTTGAGGGTTGAGGATTAGAGGTTCCAGGAACATCAGATTCCGGAAGGGGTTTATGAGGAGCTGATGGCTTTTTCTTTTTTCACAGGCTCCCAATGGCCATCCTGCTCATCATTATCAACATTAATCACTTTTTCACATCTATTTGCGAAATGTCTGTATTCGTGACATACCTTGCATTTGAAAGGTATCTGTTCGTAGTCCAGTTGCTGGATGTGGCTCCATTCATCAACTTTTAGCTTGATCGCCTCCGGAAGTCCTCGACCTAGGTCAAATTCTACACAGATCCTTGCACACGCTTGCATGTTGTCTTTTGGTTCACTGCGATCTATGTATTTTCCAACTGCGTTACCTATTGCTTTGACAGAGTCATCCCCCCAACAGTGAAGGGGAAGATGGGGCAACCGCACCCAAACTGGAACAACATTTGGGATGTCTAGTTCTCGATCGAAGTTCGGGGTCCATTTGTTGAGGTAGAGACCCCTGGAGTCCATAAAGTATGGTCCGTTCCTGAATATTAAATCTTTGTCTTCCTTTGTTTCGAAATGAAATGTGTAGTATCCCTTGCCACAAAATCTAATGGATATTTTTCCTTGAGTCTTGTCCGACCAATTCCTTTCAACCCACCTTTGGACTGTTTTGGGCGATGGCCAAAGTCCTGTGAACTGCCCAATGAGCCCTTTCTCTGCAAGGGAAAGGGCTGCCATGTGAGGGATTGGAGGCGGCAGTTGCACTTCTTGTATTACATCAAGTTTTTTGACAAACTTAGTTGTTGCTGGTCGGATTCGTTGCGGAGGAAGAGATCTCACCAGATCAGAGAAAGCTCGATGCAGATCTGGATCCCCACGGGGAGGATCCGGAGGATCCATGCTGGTGCAGGAGCAGGAGGCAGGCACGTTCAGCTCGGGTTCCGCTCAGGCACGCGCGCAACAGTTTTTTTCCGGTTCCTATTCATCCTAGTGTAACCCGTTATTGTTATTAATGAAACCCCCTTATTATTTTGTTGTGCCCATGTAGTCCCCATATTGTTATTATTGTGCCTCTTAGAAGGCCACTATTTTTATTGTTGTGTCCTTACATTATTATTGTTATGTCAGCTCTAATTACATTATGACCCCTTATACTCCTATATATAGAAAGGAGGTATTGTCATTTGTATCATCCAAGAATTGTTCATTTTTGTAATGTAAAGGAGGTTGCCCCCTCAAAGAGGCTTATTTCAAAGGCATTGATCTATCTTTTCTATCTTTTTGCGAGCTAGTTTCATAACAGAAAGAAAGAGAGAGAGTAGTGATTATCACCATATATATATATATATATACATACATATATATATATAGAGAGAGAGAGAGAGAAAGAGAGAGAGAGAGAGAGAGAGAGAGAGAGAGAGAGAGAGAGGGAATGGTTTTTCCTTGCTAGGCTAGGGCTAGCCCACATATTATATGGAAGAGTGATATACCCAACAAGAAGATGTTATCACTAGGATTGTGTAAGACTTGATTAAGCCTAAATTCTCCTTAGGACAATATAACCCCCTTAATTGGCTCCCATTCTCAACCCTTCCCCATGAGATTTGAACCT
Organism: Pinus taeda; assembly: GCA_000404065.3. Classification (NCBI taxonomy): domain Eukaryota; kingdom Viridiplantae; phylum Streptophyta; class Pinopsida; order Pinales; family Pinaceae; genus Pinus; species Pinus taeda. The sequence goes on along the minus strand of APFE030974112.1, from coordinate 68,081 downwards.
ATGACCTGATGGGAACTAAGCTTCACACAAACCAACTTTCTACACCACAAGAATATAAGCCCAAGTAATGTATTTAGAAAGTTTCCACATAACTAAATGTTATTCAATTCATCCCTAACATTGTATTAATACATACATAATGCAACCACCTAACTAGATTCATAAAAGAAAGAACCTTGTAACAACTATGATGTGTTAACAATACAATTCATGGATTTTTACTTATTATACTTTATCCTTTGATTAAAAGAAAATGTAGAATAAAATTTCATAGTATTCAGAGGATAATAATGAGAGCATATATTGCAAAGGTAATGTTATGAATATAATTTTATGAGTCTGAAAAACACAAAGCAAACATAACTCAAACAATAAATCCAAAACTAAGTTGCAACCAAAATCTCGAGTTTAAATTTTATATAATAAAATTTTAGGTTAAATATAAATTTGTCCATCAAATTATACAAAGGATTTGAAGTCATCCAAGTGGGAATGCCATTCTCAAACATATATTATTGAAACCTTGACCATGCTCAAGCTTTAGTTAGATCAACTATGGAATAACAAAAACTTTCAATTTAGTGCTACAAAAGGGACAAACACTTCCCTCATGGAAAAACTCACATCCAATGGCCCCACTTTGATGAAAAACCTGTAATCACCAAGGAACCTCCTCCTTATAAGTGTAGTTCTTTAAAGAGAGAAATCCATAGGAACACAAGAACTATAGAAGTTGTATAAGTTAAAGGAACTTGCAACCTAGGCATGATGATCCAAAATGGATTCCTATATAATACATCATATATTTTGGTACTTTATGTGTGGAAAGTTGAACTTGTGGACTTGTAAGGCCCTTTTCAAGAGCAAATCTTATTTTGGAAATTTGGGATCCTAAAGTTCACGAACATTGCTTTAGGCATTATATGTCCATTTTTGGGGGTTGAAACTTGCGAATAAAGTTTTTGATCCTCAAACATTGTTTTATTTGTCAATAAATTTCCAACAGTCTACAGATCACCTCAATTGGAGTCCACACGAGAAAGTTATGCTTCTAGAAAGTTGACTTATGCATTAACCACCATAATATTGAGTGGATGGTATATCATGTTCATTATTCACACGCGTGGAGTTAGTCATGTGTGGACTTTGAAGAAGAGTCTAGAGATCCAAATCTCCAACTCTAATGGAAGTCGGGGCATGCAAAAGGCCTAACCTTAAATGACTATTGAAACATGTGAAATGTTCAATTATGAAGAAAGGGAGGGGTTTCATAGTTGTTGTACCTATTTGTTGTTTATTGATGAGAAAAGAAAATTCATGTGATAATTTGTGAAAGACAAACATCCAATTAGGTTGCTTTATCTATTGTAACTCCACATTAACTGCATATTTTTTTGTATCTTGCACTTATATTCAAAAACAAGAGATGCACAATGATCACATTCTGTTTTGAGAAAAACAAACATCCAATTAGGGTACATTATCTATTGTAACTCCACATTGAGTCCACCTTTTTCGATATCTTGCACTTATATCTGTAAATAAAAGAATAAGGCACAATGTTCACATTCTCATTAGGATTTCAATTTTCTGTTTCGTGAGGTACATCTCATATTCATTATGTTGATCGTGTGATCATTTTGTTGTTACGTGTTTTCTTTGATATTCTTAATTTATCCCAATGTTTTAAGTGTTATGCATGTATTATTATATTTTTAATAATAAGTAAACATTACATAATAGACAACGAACTCACAACCTTTTGTAATAACTTGTTACAAAAAATTCAATGGAATTTCCATGGTATTGTATAGATCACATGATATATCAAGATTTCATAACCCTTGTAGATTATATCTACCCCATGAGAAAGGAAGCTTGATGGCCTCAACTAATTGTAGGAGGCTTGGTGAAGCAAATCAAACCTAGAGAAGCCCATGCCATGCCTATTGCTACTTGCAAGAGGTAAAATATTTATGCAAATAATTGAAAGAAACTATTAACCCCAACTATAATGTTTTTTGTACAAAATACCCTCAAAAGAGTGAATCTAATAATGGTTGCATCATCAATAACATGGAGAAGCCCATGATGATCAACGCCTTCTTTGGTGCAACCCTACCCCAACCTACTCTTGTGATTTGACATTGCGTTGTATTGTACATTTTTGAAGGCTCATGCTCACAACTATCCATTGTCTATATCAACAAGAGTTAGATATAATCCTTTCAAAGTAATTTGATTAAGTTTAGCACACCAAATCATTCACGGTCGACATTTTGATCTAAAAAATATTGTTAACAACCTCTCCATCTATATAAGGCACAAATATTGCACAGGCCTCTGTGAATTGTTGATGATTTTATGTTTGACCATTATTAGTAAGAGTGTTTACTTGTCATGCAATGAACTTGTTCTATAATCCATTTTGGGTTATTTCGGTGAGACCCTAATCCCAAATTCAAATGAAACAAATAATAACATTATGAGTTATATCACTTCCAATAGATGAATTTATAATTATGTTGTCAAGAGATTTAATTGGAAACAAAGAAAATTCCATCCACACACCTTATTAGGAGTTAATGTGGTTTTCATGGTTGTGCAAAACTTTAGGGGTAGTGGAGATGAATTCATGCTTTGGATGGGGTGGGGCAACATCCCTCCACACTGTTAGAAAGGATATTTTACTATAATCCATACATTAGGTTGCCTAACAAACCAAGAAAATTTCAAATCGCCAATAAAAACACAACCTTGAAAAATAGATAAGAACATGTGACATTTGACACTATAATCCAAACCTCTGATACCAAATGTTATGAAACTAGCTCACAAAAAGATAGAAAAGATAGATCAATGCCTTAGAAATAAGCCTCTTCGAGGGGGCAACCTCCTTTACATTAAACAAATGAACAATTCTTGGATAATACAAATGACAAGACCTCCTTTCTATATATATGATTCTAAGGGGTTATAATATAATGAGAGCCGACATAACAATAATAATGTAAGGGCACAATAATAACAATATGGGGACTACATGGGCACAACAATATAATAAGGGGGTTGTATTAATAACAATAAGGGCTTAAAGTAGTAGTATAGGGACCTAACACACAAGTTGTTCAGAATGAATCCAAAACCCTTCTATTAATATTCAAAAATAGTTTAGAAAATTACACGCATGTTTGTTGGTTCATCAAAAGAGTTCAACCATTTCTTCTTTGAAATACAAAATATTTATAGAGTTTGAATTTCTAACATATCTAAATTGGAATCAAAATTTATTACAAAATATAATATCATCCAAAATATTTGGGATATTATAATAATAGAACTAAATATAGTGGATCTGAACTAATTTCGAGGGATGTTGTTGATAATTGTAACTGGAAATCTATTTCTTTTGATGATTGCCTTGAGATTATTCTGTTTGCTGCTAAAATTGTGTTGTTTGCTCCTGAAATTTTGCATTTTGTTCCTATTTGATGAGTTCACATAGTTTTTCCCATCTCTTTTCATGAGGGATATAAAACTTTAATATTTTTCTATATGGCTCATTGACTTTAGTATATTTTTCAAAAGCGGGTTTGGTTAGAAACGAATGATTGATTTCATGTTGAATTAATAAATCATAGCTTAAACCTTCAATGAAGGCTTTCCCAGTAATAACTCATCTGCTTTTGGAAAATTTGGTCTTGTCCATTGCTATATCATGTAGCCTTTGTTGATACTCTTCAAGTGGGATCAATTTGCCACTTCTATCCTGCAAAGCTGGAAGTCATTTTTGATGTAAAGCATTGAATTTCCTGTGAAAATTCTTAATTTGAACCTCCAAATTCTGGCACTTGTTCTCGAGTTGTAGCATTAAATTTCTATTTGTTAAAACCTTTCTGGCTTCCAAGACAACTTCAGTTCTATCTTCAATGTCAAATTCCTCAAGCTCATATTTTGTATTGGACTTTAGGACTTTGATTATTCTTGTAGCATCTCTAGGTTTGTGGTCTAGGTCCTTCTTTATTTCTGCTATTGCTTCTTGTGATTGCTGCAATAAATCTTCCTCCTCAAAAATAATTTCAATTGAAGGCCATAACTCAATGAGTGATACATTAATGTCTATTCAAACATTTTCTTTGGCATGATCAATAGTTTGTGCAATTTAGGATTCATCTAAGCATTGAATTTCTTGTGAAAATTCTTAATTTGAACCTCCAAATTCTGGCACTTGTTCTCGAGTTGTAGCATTAAATTTCTATTTGTTAAAACCTTTCTGACTTCCAAGACAACTTCAGTTCTATCTTCAATGTCAAATTCCTCAAGCTCATCTTTTGTCTTGGACTTTAGGACTTTGATTATTCTTGTAGCATCTCTAGGTTTGTGGTCTAGGTCCTTCTTTATTTCTGCTATTGCTTCTTGTGATCGCTGCAATAAATCTTCCTCCTCAAAAATAATTTCAATTGAAGGCCATAACTCAATGAGTGATACATTAATGTCTGTTCAAACATTTTCTTTGACATGATCAATAGTTTGTGCAATTTAGGATTCATTTTCATAGACTTATAATTGCTAAGTTAATTTATATTTCTTTTGAATCTCCGCCAAATATGCACTATCAAAATTAATCTTTTGTTCTTAGATATTTTGAAGCTGCATTTTAAGTTTCTCAATTTCGTGAACCTTCATAGATAAGTCTCCGATGGCCTTTAACAGTTGTTCTATTGAGTCAGTATATTGTGTTTCTACTGCGATGGTTGTTATTGTAGATGTCCCTGTTTTTGAAGTAGTAGCTATAGGAATGGCAATTGAAATGTTGAGTTGTTGCTCTTTTTCTTTTAGGAGTGATTCCATATGAGCATCCATTTTATGAATTTGAACATTTTGTTCAACTATCAATTTAAACATATTTTCTTTCTCCCTTTCTAGATGACCAACTTCCTTAGCTTGTGGATGTTCAGAGGTCAGAAGCTGAAGTTGCTTCCTCAATGCTTGAATGTTAGCATTCTTATTTTTTATCATTTCTTCTGCCACTTTGATATTACTAGGATCATATCCTAGCTTAATCACTAGATCTTCAAGAGCTTTGATTCTGGTATCTTTGACCAAGGGTGACAATCTCTCCATCTTCAACTGTGAATGGATATTGTTCAAGGAAGCTTGTGTTTTTTAGGCTGTCATTGTTGAACTTGTCAATGTGGAACATATAATTTCACCAGCCTGCTTATGCAGGTCAATTTGATAAATGCATGAATTTTCTTAGTGTCAAAAGCAAAAATGGATGCTTTGTAATCTTTTGCATTCTTAGGGATTGGAATTTTGGGTTCCAAGAAATCCAATTGAAATTGTCCCTTCTCAGTATCAAGTGCAGATAGAAGTCTATGTTGTGTATTGGAAGATTGCTTCAAAAATTATGAATTAGTGGTGGCCTTCAATGCTTCATTCTTCCTTTTAATTTCTATGTATCTAGCAAAAATATTTTGCTGCTTTGTATCATGAGAAATAAATGATATAGGAGAATTTGTAATTTATTTGATGTGCGGAAAAGAAGTGGCGGGAAAACCTGACAACACCATTGTAGCTTTCTCCTATGAACTCTTGTCCTCTAAAGACTCCTTATTATTGTTTGTCTTCTTTCTTCTTTTGAAAACTGTGAAACCTATAACTTGAGTTTTTTAGTCTGTAGGTTACAAACTTTCTCTTAGTCTTTTGGCTTCCTTTTCTTGAGGAACTGGAGCCTGTGAACATGTCCGACTAGCAATCTTTTCTTCATATTCCCGTAATGTATTCTCTTGCCACTCTTCTTGATTTATATATTTCTCTATATCTGGCCTGATTTAATGTACATATGGAGTTGTTTTCTGCTCAACTCTCAACTTTGAAATAATCCCCAAGGGATCATAGGACCAGGTAAATCTCAACTTGAATTTCATTTGCTTTAATAACATATATGTCTCCTTCGCTACTGCCGTGGCATTGACAATGAAAGGGCCAATCTGTGCCTCTAACTTGAATTGGGATTTCCGTTTCCTGGATATAAAATGCAAATCATCCATGTTCATTGTTTGTGTGATGTATTCCAAGGCAATGATCCCGATTGGTACAAGTACGAGTAATATGTAGGGAGGAAGTTCACATCCATATATTTTGATTTCTATGTAATTTTTGGTAGACGTACCAATCTCCAATTTTGGCTTGTTCAGTAAGGTGTAGAATTCTTCTGTTTTTAGTTGAATCCTTGGTGTAACATCATTGTTGAGAAGACATAAATACATATGCAAAAATTGATTTACATAATCACTGAAGGAATATTCTTATGTGTTCTTCCTTACCAAGGAAGTCGAGTGAATGATTCACTAATATTTTCCTTGTGGATCATACTTCTGCAATGGAAACTTAAACCTATCTGTTTGATGAAATAGAAATAAATACACCAGAGCTGGCTGATGTTTAAAAGCACCTTTAGTTAAAAACTTTAAAAATTGATCATGAATACTGTTTGCCAAAAACTAACTATAGTTGAAAACGAATGAGGGTTTACTACCCACAGAGAACACTAATAGAAATCCTAATATTACTTCATCATCCCATTGATCGGTAGGGTAAACTAACATATATGCGACCATAAAGATGACTTGCCTAGACATTTATGGAGAAAATGAAGTGGGATAAGGTGGATTGGTCCTAGGCAATTCAGAATTCTCAGGTAAAATGACTCAAAGATTCGGGCCCACTAAGTAAATGTGAGCTTTTGGTAACTCTACATGAGAGAATCAATGGAAAAAGGGTGCAAAGGGGCTAAAAGATTGATTTGAAGTGCTTGACATATGGAATTAGGAGTAATAGAAGATAAAACCTCATTATTTTGGGCAATTACAACCCTCTGACTAGGAAGATATTTGAGATGACACTAGGTAACAAATTTAGGGAAGATATGGGTCTGGGGAAAAACGAATTAGGGAAGGAAAGACTCCCAAATGCTCAATTCATCACTGACATCAATAAACATTTGGTTTTCCCAATTGTGGAGTTCATAAAGGTTGAACTCACATTGGGTTTTTGAGATTTTATACTACATATCTACCAGGGGAAGCTCATCTAGGTTAACTACATAAGGTAACATAGGGATCTCTACCACTAATTTGATTTTCCTTTAGACGAAGATATCGTAAACAACAAATTACAGGCCAAGGTTGCTGAATTACCGGAGAATTGTCGATTACTGGTGTATGAAGATCAAGGGCTGCACAATTGGTAGAATTCAGAGTTGCACTGATAATGCTAGGAAAAGAGAACACGCAGAGGGATACATGCCTTTTTAAAAGATGGAATTTAAATGGTTGAAGAGGTTATAACTGTTTTTAGGCGTGTTGAATTAAAGAATTTGGTGTTGGTGGAAAAAAATGGGTGAACGGTCATATGAATGTTTGACTAGAGCAATTAAATGTATTACAACTAATTGGTGGGGGTGAATAAGAAGAGGACATGTTGTGAGGTGTGAATAGGCGGGGGAGAAAAGCGGGTGTGGGAAGTGGTTTTCAAAGTGGGGGTGGCCGATTAGCAATTTAGAAGAGGGGCGTCTTAAGGAGACACCACGTATGAGGGTGTGGTAAATTGAATCCATCTTTTTGGACCCCCCCACCCTCGTTAAACTGTGATGGTGCGGGAGGTCCCAAACTCATTCCCTGCGGTTGATGCAAGTGGGGATGATCTCCTCCGTAAAATTGCATTGGAACTTTATTGCAACACGACAAAATGTCAAATCCACTTTTATTTGCAAATTAAACCATAATCTTTTTGTAAAAATAAATAAATAATAATAATAATAATAATCATACAAAACAAACGACATTTTGGACTAGCTTGCAACTTTGGGGTTTTTCTTATTTTTATATATATATTATATATATATATATATATATATATAATCTCTTTTATTTTTTTTTGACATTTTCTTTATTTTTTTCTCATTTTTTTTCAAAAGATAAAAATAAAAAACAACTAGGGTAAAAATAAGTTACAACATGGCCAATGATTTTGGTGAAGAGTTTGACTCCTTATGTTTAGTTTTAGATAAGTTTAGCTTTGCATATTCTTTTATCTGTTGGGTTAAGGAATGCATTAGATTCCCCTAGATAGCACCACTAGTCAAAGTAAGGCCTGCCCCTTTCTCCCTTTCTTCCAAAGCATAAGAGGCTTAGGGCAAGGATGTCCTCTCTCTCCCCCTATCTATATTTTAAAGGTAGATTCCCTTAGTAGAATATTAGAATAAGAAATAATATATAGAAACTTGAAACGACTTTACATTGTTTAATGGTTCAAAGAAAGAAAGAATTCCCAATTTGTTGATGACATGCTTCTCATGGGAGGAACATCAATTGTCGTAGAAGGTCACCTTGAGAAGGTGCTAGATCATATCATGAACACCTTATATGGATGTATTCAAACAAATATTTATTGATGGAACATAATGTCTCAAATGTTTCATTCGATAGCAACAATTGTGGAATTTCCTTTTGTGGTCAAATGATCATCTTTTAAGCATTGTGTGATCCGAATCGGATCCATAAACGACTGACAAAGAACCTTGACTGTATCGGGACGAAACAAATCCTTAATGAAATCCAAAACAACATTAACAACCCCCTGAACCAGTGGCCATGGCAGCCGATGCGAAATGACGAGGACCTCGGTCAAAGCGTGCTGACCGAGGCCCATGGAGACTGCGCAGGAGGCGATTTTGATGTGCGATTAGTGCTTAAAGGCAAATAGGGCCGAAATGGGGGAGCCTTAAGCACTCGGTCACGTTGGGAGCGAGAGGACCGCAGACGGAAAAAGGTAAAAAGCGCCAATGTATGACGGTGGGTCCCATGGCCTGGAAACCGACGGTTTGATCGGGACGCCCTTGAACGGTAAGAGGTTTTGGAGAGGTGAGAGAAAAATCGCCATGATTGCGCGTTAACGGTTGATCAAGTCAAACGCGCTCGACGTGCGTATGATGTTAGATCTAGAGGAGCCCAGATCAGACGGTTGAGATTGTGCCCGACAGTAAGAAGCGGAATCGACAGGGAAATAAGCTGCGATTTAAAATGGATTTGGAATTTGTTGACTGCCACGGTGGAGAAAGAGCGTATTCGCGACATAACCGGAGGAACGAGCCGACAAAGGATGCTGGCACCAGTTAGATGGAGACACGTGGCACTCCTTGAGCGTTCATGCTGACGCTGAATAGGGAACTCCAAGCACAGCTGCAGGAGGAGAATCAGCACAGGTGGGAGAGGAACCGAACAAGCATAGGATCGACTAGTTAAAGCCATGAACAGAGACAGTCGAAAAAAGAGAGGAGAATCAGGAGAAGAATCTAAGCGACCAAGAGAGATAATGAACAGTGAACCCTGAGAGGAGGAATGAACACAAAGAGCAGTAAAGTTGAGCAGAAGAGACAGAGGGACGAGCTGACCATAGGCAACATCGAGCACCAGAGAGCTTGAAGAGTCAAGCCTTCCCATAGAGGAATCTGTTTGGATTGAGCACCACAATTGGCTCTTTCTACTATAGACCAAGGGTCACAGAGCTAGTAGGAAGAAAAGGAGTCTGTGAACTTTGAGTGGCTTGAGGAATCCAAGAACCACCCTGCCAAGCAAAATCTGCTCCAAGAAAACTCATATTGAGTCCCTGCATTGTAATTTCTCTGCTATAAGACGCAATAAAACAAGGCCACCACTGAAGCTGGACCGGAGACGTAGCCCAGGAGAATAGGGTGAACTCCTTATTAAAAATTGCTTGTGTCTTAGTGTTGCTTACTGTATTTCTCTGTTGTCTTTCCATTTAAAATGTATGTGTATTGGCAATCTGATCAATCCGTTGTTTCAATAACACAGAACACACACCAGCACATGAGTCTGTAATACCTTTTGTTTAATAAATATTCAATTGAGGTCACTCATAAGGTGATTATCACATCATTGTGGGATTCCCATAACACCTCCCTCCCTCATTTCCCAAACCACTAGATTAGTAAAATTCTATTTGAAACATTTGGTAGAAAATATAGAAATCTGTGACTCGTTGGTTAATTCTATCTAGCATGGTGGTTTTAATTAAACACATGCTCTTAACTAATCGTCTGTATCATGGATTTGTTATTCTAGCTCTGGGGCGGATCATGTTGGAAATATTAAGGGCCATGTCAGAATTCCCGTGGGAAGGAGGTGAAATTAACTCAAAAAAGTTTCATTGCATAAACTAAAGGATGATAAAGGTCTCATGGGACCCAAGGCGGTGTAAGTATCAAAGAAATTCAATATATGAACCTAACAATTGGAGCACACATCCCCTTGAAGTTGTCATTTAGTGAGAATGCATTGTGTAAATCAATTATCCACAAAAAATATCTTATGGGCCAACTATCCTAGGAGCTTGTATATCCTAATCTTAAAGATCAAAGATTCCTCAATCTAGAAATCATGCAAAGTGACAACCCATCCCATCCAAGGAAATCTCTCTTGGGTGCCTAGAGATAGAGCTAAAGTTCATTTGTGGGGGGCTATAAAATTTTAAAAAGATCCTCCCTTAGACCAATCTCTACAACTTAATGAATATAAAGAATGGATGCAATCTGGCAATCTTAGCACTTTGTTGGATATTTCTAAGTGGGATGTTAAAAGTGAGTAAAATCCTTTGGAAATCCTTAAAAAACCTAAATATGTTAAAAGTGCGTAAAATATTAATGGACTTGCCTACTGAGGATGATTTCGAGGGCTACTCCAATGAGAAAAACATCCCAAGATTGTAGGGGACTTCAACATGAAAAACAATAGTTATAAAATCAATTGGTAGGCACATTAGCCTTGGCTGAAGCAAGGTGAATTATATAGGCGTAAATCATTATTGAGATTTCAAGGATGTGTAATTCTTTCATAATGATGGGGGATAAGTGAGATTTGGTCTACACGAGTATAGGTCCATATTAACTATGAATCTAGCGAGAGTCGAGAGGGATCAAATCTATTGGGGTGCAAACCTCTTTTAAAGTACAAAACTTGAATAAATTGTTTGCACCTCGACAAATTTGATCCCTCTGGAAGCTCGATAAATCTGTTATATATATTAACTATTTTATTTCTCTATAAAGTTGATATAAGGTTTTGTTATATCACACGAACATCGAAATATTTTATTTATGGTTGAGAGTGAGAGTGAAATATTGTTGGCACTTCTCTTTAGTATGGCCATTGAGAGAGTGAGGTTATTGATGTTTTATAATACATTTTATTAAACAAACCAAACACATATATTCATTTTTGTTTTTCTAATATATCAGATATTATTTATTTATTTATTTAAATACTGAGAATGGACATAGTTACACATTTCCATCATACTCAACTATAGAATGAGCCTCTCGGTTCAAATACATAAGAAGTTATCCAACAACCCCAAAATGATTTGGGAAATAAACTCCATAAGGCTAATAAATATGTGAAGTTTTTTAATTCAATAAGTTGGAAGAAATTGCATGCTTTAGGAGTTCAAGACAAGAATTCACTGGTAATGGTGGCTAGCAGGGTCTTGACTAATTGAAATTTACTTCAATAAGCCCAAGATAAATGTAGAATAGTAAAGAAAAATGTAGATGCATTTAATAACAAAGTTAGTGCATTGATGGAATTGGGTCTTTAATCTTGTGGGGATGCAAATAAGGTTTTTATATCTTTGGATGCTTATAAAGAGTTAGTCTCGTGGGAAATGAATAAGGTGGATAAGTTTACAAACATGGTAGGAGATATGGAAGGACAAACTATAGGAGACGAATTGATTAATGCTTTCTACCTCCTTTGTCAAGTAAGAAATATTGTTCCAATCACTCCTAATTATTAGAAATATATCGAATTGGACGTTGCCTACTAAAAGCTATTGGCATTCCATCATCCACTTGGAGCAGATTAGGACAGACTAGAAAAATTTGCTTCATGAAGTTTCTCAGATCTCCTCAACAAATTGCATTAAGATCAAGGTATTTGCTAGATTTGTATTTCAAGCTATTATATCACTTTCTTATTTTGTAAAGTACATCCTAAAATGTTGCATTTTCAACAAACTTTTGTTGTAACCATTTTAAACAAATAAAAGAATGAAACTCAAAAGAAGGGTTGGAATTTTGGAGGAAAACCTGAATTGTATTATTTATATAATAATGTGTGGATGATATTTTTGAAACTGATCAATCATTATAGATTATTCTTTCAACCATTTGCAGTCTGTACCGTTAGCTTGTGTCAATTTATTTTTTATGAATCACAACATTTTGCATCCATAAAATATTCAATGTATATGAAGTACCCTTTGAGAGGCTAGATTGAGTATCAATTTTCCTTTAAATCAACTGCAACATCTTAATAAGTAGAGAGATTTATGAGTGGATTCAATTCTTTTATGTCATACCTCTAATGAGTTTGTATGTCGAGTATTTCTTGTAGTTATTGTTTATGAAAGTGTTTGATAGATGAAATTATTTTCAATGTGTCCTCTTCATTGAAAGATTGAAGCATTTGTTTGATGTTAAAGATCTTTCACTATATACTTATAATTTTGTAACCCATCCTTTATACGCATAAGCATTTGTTTTGGTTGATAGGTAGCCTTTTCATTGATCTAGCTATTATACCACAACTTTAAAATTATATACAATATGTATACAATCATTTGCAAAATCAGACTCTAGTGCCTTGGCATAGTTACTTATCCAAGAATCATTTCAAGGAAACAACATCAAATTAGTGGGGAGTGAAGTAATGAAGCCATTTCCCAAGGACAATGACTCTTACCAGTCCTTGTTGGTCAACAAGGAACAAGAGTGCTAATATTATTCTCTTGACAAACTTTCATGGAGAATCCCATCACGTTGTTAAAAGTTCACAAGGGGTAATCTAGATCTAGAGGAAATATCTTTACTATAATATCTAGAAAAGTTGCTCCATTAAAGAAATTTGAAGCCAAGATAAGAAGCTACTAGTTTAGGTACTTCTCAGAAATTGATTTATTTCCTTGATTATTCATAAGAAAAGCCACAAATATAACTTCCATAATTATCCCACAATGTTCTTAATTCGTTAGGAAACCAGCTAACAAAAAGCTAGAAAAGATAGATCAACGCCTTAGAATTCAGCCTCTTCGAGGGGGCAACCTCCTTTACATTACACAAATGAAAAATTATTGGATGATACAAATGACTAAACCTCCATTCTATATATAGGATTCTAAGGGGTCACAATGTAATCAAGCCGACATAACAGTAATAACATAAGGGCACAAAAATAACAATAGTGGGTTTCTATGGGGCATAATAATAACAATATGGGGACAATAGGGGAAAAATAATAACAATAAGGGATACAATGACAATAGTAATGGGGGGGAATCAATCGTATTATAGGGGCCTAACATGCCCCTCTCCTTCCAAAAAGCGTTGTCCTCAACGCTTGAGTAGTTCTAGATGCTTTTGTACAAAATTCTCATCCTCCCACGTGGAATCTTCAGTGGATAAGTTCTTCCACTTGATGAGATACTCTGAAATTGATTGATTTCGTGGTTGTCGAGTTCTTGTTTCGTGACTGCTTCCGGTTCCAATATGATTTTTCCTTCCTCGTCAAGTTTTGGCAATATTGTTTGAACTGGGAGCTTGTCACCTATAACCTTATTTAAACAGGAAACATGGAAAATTGGGTGCACTTGGGAAGCTGCATGAAGCTCCAATTTGTATGCCATAGTACCAATCTTTTGCAACACCTTGTACGGACCATAATACTTTGGTGATAATTTATTATCCTTCTTAGCTTGCTTGAGGGGCATTTGTTTATATGGTTGTAGCTATAGGAATACCTAGTCACCTACATCAAAACTTATTTCACTGTGATGTTTATCTGCTTGTCGTTTCATTCTATTCTGCGCCAATGTGAGGTTATCCTTTAAGAGTTGCAAAATTTGTTGTTGATGCTCGATGTGATGTTCCACTGCTTGAACCTTAGAAATTTCTCTTAAATATGATGTGATGGATGGTGGATGATATCCATAAAGTGCCATAAATGGGGTCATTTTTGCTGCAGTATGGAAGGAAGTTTTATACCACCATTTAGCTAGAGGCAACCATTTGACCCATTGTGTCTATTTATTAGATACAAAGCAATGAAGATATCCTTCCAAACATTTGTTTACTATCTCGGTTTGCCCATCAGATTGAGGATGATAAGATGAGCCATGAGTTAACTGAGTATCGAAACAAGAAAATAATTCTGTCCAAAAATTTCCAGTGAAAATGGGATCTCTGTCTCTGTTGATGCCTCGAAAATCGTTGCAACAACATTGGGGGATAACCACCCGGTCCGGACCTTAAAAGCAGCTCCTTTTCCGTTTGGTGTGGTGGCTCCGATTGTTCATCTAGGTCCAGTTACCTTCTCCCTATTGCTATTGGTTTATAATGTATCTTTAACTACCAATAGACAGGGACATCAGATCACTTCTTCTTGCTGATCAGGCAAGAGAATGACCATTAAGCTGATTTGGGTTCAGCCAAGCAACAACTAAAGTTTTGTCTCTTTGAGGAGAGGACTTAACAGAATGTATAATTTGCTCTAAATGCAAGTTTATTCTATGATGCAAGCAAAAGAAACTAATCTAAATCCTATCTTAATTAGGCAGATATAGATCTAACCCAACTAAGAGCAAGATAATTAAAATATTGAGATTTAAATATGTCTTGTTTATAGTGAATATCAAGTTAATGAAGTAGTTCAATTAACTGATATTATGGTTACCAAAACACATTCTATTGAGACCTTAAAACTGAAATAATAGACCAATAACATTCCAGGAAATAGATCACAAAAATGATATTGATTATTAAATCAATAAATCCAATAATTGAATAATGATATGTGGAAATAGTTCTCAACACATTATTATTTAATAAATCAGTTCCATAAGACAGATTTCAGAGTAAGTAGTTACTCCAAAATGAGAAATTAATCGATAAAAAACAGAGATACATAATAACAAGATTGTGACAAATTACCCATGTTGATAATAGTGCACAAACATGAATAAAATGACACATTCCTATCATCATAAAATTAAAACTGATATTTGAAACAATAGTATTAGAAATACCAATTTATTGCATCCATTCCTCTGTTCTTGGTCTTCCAACAGCCCTTTACATTGCTTGAACTTCTGCTTTCAAAACTAGAGCCACAAGAGTGCAAGCTTTGTTCTTCATGCTTAATTCAATATACAAAGGGAAAATCCTCAATAATCCCCAGATCTGAGATTTTTCACTCCTCCCTCCTACAACTCTAAATTCCAATTACAATAGTGCTTTTAGAAGCTTTAAAATTGCAGAGGAGAGCAGCCCTGATTCCATTCTGCAATCTGTTATTTATAGTCTTTTTAAAAGAATGTTTAAAGAGGAGAGTTTGTTCAAGAGAATTCTGCTAAATCCAATTTTACTTGCTCCTAATTCTGATCTTCAATTGCTGGAGCCTTCTCATTGATTGAGATTCTTTTTCCATATTTCTTCCACTGTTTTCCTGCAAGAGAAATCAAAATAAATTAAAATGCAATCAACATATCATTTCTGGCAATTAAATCCAACCCAATCAAATTCTATTTAAATAAATAATTAAAAACAAAATATAAGCTCTGTATTGATGCTTGGAATGGTTTGATTGGTAAATG
>APFE030974112.1:21798-41597 GCA_000404065.3 Pinus taeda | reverse complement strand
TGGGAAATTTATCTTTAATAGTGAGCTTGTTGAGCTCCCTATAATCCAACACATTGCGCCATGATCCATCCTTCTTGTTGCACCAATACTACTAGAGCAGAGAAAGAACTTTGACTAGGTTGAATTATACCAGCCTCTAGCATTTCTGCAATCATACGTTCAATTTCACTCTTTTGGGCATAGGGATATCTATACGACTTGATGTTTGGAGGAACACTTCCTGGAATCAAATGAATAGCATGATCATGATCACGAATAGGTGGGAGACCTTTGGGAGTCTCAAATACCTGGGAATGATTATCCAAGACTTTTTGGATATGTGGAGAAATAGATGATTAGTGAACTTAATTGTGCAATTACACCTCGTTGTTCCTTCTTTAGAAGCTTTGTCATATTCTTAGAGCTGATTATCTTTCCTGATTTTCCTGCAATACCCCTTAATTCAACTTCCTTTCCTTCCGCACAAAATTGCATGAAAAGTTCTTGAAAATTAAAAGCTATTGTACTCAAGGATTGTAGCCATTGGACTCCTAGTACAACATCAACACCACCCATTGGAATTGAAATCATTGGCCTATTCAATGCATATTCTCCCATGGATAGCTTGATATATGGCACTTTTCAAAGCAATTTATGGTTCCTCCACTTGCAACCATCACTTGACACTCTAGTGCTGGATATAGGAAGCAATTCAATTCCTTTGATATCTTACAATGAATAAAATTATGGGTACTTCCCAAATCAATCAACACTATTATCTTTTTCTTCTTGATATGTCCTTCTACCTTGATAGTTTGAGGAGTGGTAATTCTAGCCGATGCATTACAAGATATGGTCAGATTTATTTCTTCTTTATCTAGGGTTTTTTCCTAGAGTATATCCTCTTCTTTTGACATTTCTTGTTCATTTTCTTCTTCCTCTTCACAATCTATGTAGAATAATTTCTTCTCAGCACACTTATGACCTTTAGTGCATTTGCTATCACAACTGTAACAAAGCCCTTTTGCTCTTTTTTCTTCCAATTGTTGTCATGTCAGCGTTGTAGGATGTGGAAGGCTAGGGGCAACAACACCTCCATCTTTATAGTTGTGAGTGGTAGGCTTCCTCATTGCCATAATTTTGCTTTCCATTTTTCTTGCTAACCTGAATGCCTTGTCTAATGAATAAGGTTCCCAAAGGTGAACCTCATGTTAGATATTATCCTTTAAAGTCCCTATGAACACATCAATCCTCTTCTCCTCTAGAATATCTTTTACCCTTGCGTTCAATTTTTGGAAGTCCTCAATGTGCTCCATCATTGAACCCTTTTGTTTTAGATTTATCAATTAGCTAAAAAAGGTGTTGCTTTTTGTATCCTCGTAATGTGCTATCATTTCTTCTGTAAAAATTGCTCAAGTGACAATTTTTTTACGAGAGCAAAGCCATCGATACCATACAAACTGATTTGGTTCCAAATATAAAGTTGCAATATGTATCTTTTGTGTGTTTTTCACATTATGGAGATAGAAAAATTGCTCTATCTGTAGTATTCATGTTCCAGGATCCTTGCCATCAAACTTCTTCATATCGATTTTTGGAACATGGTGGGTCTTCAATCCAACATTAGAGTCTATGAAATCATGATTAACATTTCGTTTGTTCTCATCATGAGTTTCCTTTACTACCCTTTCACCATTAGTGACCATTTCTTGTAGCAACTTATTTAAATTTATCTTCAATTCTTCCATATTATCGACCATGCGATTCATCTTAGCGTCTATGCCATTCATCTTAGCTTCCATGCCATCCATCTTAGCTTCCACGCCATCCATCTTAACTTGCATTCCATTCATATTAGCTTCCACACCATTCATCTTGGCTTCATTTACCTTTAGTGGGAGTGAAATTTGTTGTACTTGGTCTTGTAATTTTGATATATCATGTTGTATTCTTCCTCTTCTTCACGAGTCATGCTAGATCTTTCAGGTTGCTTACTAGGTGTTTCGATTTTATTTCTCTGGGGAATTAATTAATGCTAATAATTCTTCACTATTCCCTTTGAATTCCTTCAAACTAATTTTTTGAACCAATCTTATGCAAAAAAAAAGAAAAAAAGAAAAAAAGAAAAAAAACTACACACCTTTTTTCACTTTGTAAGAGCTCGATATTGAATATGTTGTATCTCTGTAACTGCAAATTTCAAATATCTGAAATCTCGTCTTGTGGTAGCCCTTTGAGTCCTCTTTCTAACCCCACAAGTTTGTTCAAGATTAGATTTTCCAAGGAAGAGTTATGCCAAATCTCCCACAGTGACCTGATTATAGAATAGTTCAGTAGAGCGAACTTGTACGATGTGCTGCGTGTCACTGTTTTGACCTTAGTACCTGAAACTGATAGATAGAA
This sequence comes from Pinus taeda, assembly GCA_000404065.3. NCBI lineage: Eukaryota > Viridiplantae > Streptophyta > Pinopsida > Pinales > Pinaceae > Pinus > Pinus taeda. Next base: position 39,215 of record APFE030974112.1, on the reverse strand, counting down.
AAGTACAGGCCGTCCTCTTTCTTAAACTTCTTACGAAATTTCAATTTGATGCTCAAAACAAAAGTTATGACGATTTTCCCCAGGTCACCTGTTTGGAATGTAGTTCGAGAGTATACAAAAACGCCAACTTCCTCATTTCATATATCCGCCAATATAGCGAGACAAGCTCTGAAATTCAGATCCGAAGTTAAGAACGATTTCAGACCAAATGGTTTTTTTTTTAGCTTTTGAAATGTCGCAGAAACAAAGTTATAGCTAAAATGCCACGATGGCCTGTTTAGAGCAGCAAAACCCTAGAATCCAAAGCTCTAATACCAAATGTTAGGAAACCAGCTCACAAAAAGATAGAAAAGATAGATTAGTGCCTTAGAATTCATCCTCTTCGAGGGGGCAACCTCCTTTACATTACACGAATGAACAATTCTTGGATGATACAAATGACTAAATCTCCCTTCTATATATAGGAGTCTAATGGGTCACAATGTAATCAGGGCACAAAAATAACAATAAGGGGTTTCTATGGGGCATACTAATAACAATATGGGGACAATAGGAGCACAATAATAACAATAAGGGATACAATGACAATAGTAATGGGGGGATTACTAGTATTATGGGGGCCTAACATAATCTCCTTGAAAGAGGGGTTTCTTTGAATACTGATTTTCTTGTTGAGCAACTTGAAGCGCTAGAAGAAATGTTCCCTACTAATCCTCAATCTAAATCAACTGAAGTTAAGCTTGAAGAGCCCTTTTACACTTTTCCCATTGAATTCCCCTCACCTTCCCATGGAAGGACAAAGAGCTAATGTTTTACATCAATCCTCTTGCACTTGGGGTACAACAACAATTTGTACAACAACAAAATCTATAGCAACAACAACAAGCAATGGCTAGAGAAACAAATTAGGTAGCTGCAAGGTTATATGCCCTATTACAACTACTTGAAAACTTGCATGATTTTCCTCAAGGATATTTAGAACATCTACCAAGGTTTAATCGAGAAGGAGAAGTGACTACCAAAGAGCATTTGGTAGCTTCTCTCAATTTTGATGATAATATGAACATCGAGGTTGATGATGTTTATACTAGGTTATCTGTTCAATCTATGATATGGTAAGTTAGGAAGTCGTTCAAACAACTAGATTCCAATTCAATTCCTTTCTGGTAGGTCTTGGAACGATATTTTTTAAGAAAATGTGGTGAAAAGAGGGATCATTTATACTATCTTATAGAATTTGGGTCTATAAAAATGAAGAGTGCGGATGATCTAGGTGGATATCGGTGGCCACCCATTTATTACACTTGGACCCCAACACCATTTTCTATCAGTTTCCTATTTTTGGTAGCTTTCAGGTCTTGAACTTTTGGTGTTGTTTTGAGGCCCTAACTGACTTTTTTTGGGGAAACAGGCAAACATGAATCAAAGATTGATGCTTGTAGTCGAAATTTGTTGTCATCGGATAAACCTTTCTAATGGGATATCATGTGCACCAAATGAAGTTTGTATGCCAAAGTTACAATCTCGGGAAGTTAATGTTTCAACTAACCCCATTGGGGCCCATGCATTTTCGTGCTTCATCTCCTAGGGTTAGGTTTTTGGATGTTTAGGGTTTCTCATTATTTATTCATGATAAAATTGCCTCTTAGCCTCATTACAACATAGTTTAGAAGGCATGTAGCCATCACATATTTTCTTAGATATAAACTACCATCGCTTGAGCTAGTTTGCTTTCACTCTACATGTAAACAATTTTCAACATTTGTTATTTGTTAATTGAAGTTCGGTTTCAATTTATCTCTCTATTTTCATTTTAGATTTGTATTTCATTTTGTTCCTTCATAAATATAGATTAGTGGTATCATAATGGTTTACTCTTTCTTTGTTTTTCTGTGCATGTCCCCAAAGAAGTTAGGGTATAAGGAGTTGGGATTCGAACTACTTGAACCCTTGTAAGACTGTCCTCACCGGCCTCGACGACCTCCCATGGCGGAAGAAAATAAAGATGAGGGAACAATAGATCATGTCAAATTTTTGCTCGAAGAAGTCCTCTAGCGACAAAGGAACGAGATGATGGATAATTTTTCCCAGATCCTTCGGCAGATATTAATGGGTGACACATCTTCATCTAACAATAACTTTAGAGGTGTTGTCTCCTTTAAGGTACAAGTTAATTTTGGAAATCCCATATTTGAAAGGGAACATTCAACCAAGTTCCTTAGTTAGTGGGAGCCCAATTGTACTTGTGCAAAAAAAAGATGGGACCTAGAGACTCTGCATTGATTATCAGGCACTAAAAAAAAACATAGCCATGAACAGATACCCGATCCCACATATTTGTTGCCTTCTTGACCAACTCAAGGTGGCTAAGTACTTCATCAATATTGATTTGAAGTTTGGATATCATCAAGTTAAAATATAACCCACAAATTTATGGAAGACCACCTTTAAGTCTAAGGAGGGTCTCTTTGAGTGGTCGGTCATGCCCTTCGGGTTGACAAATGGCCTCACAACTTTTATGAGGCTGATGGATGACATCTTGTAGCCTGTGGTGCATTTATGCTTGGTGATGATCCTGCTTCCTCACTCCAGCTATCTTCCATTTCCTTCCTTCGAATACCTGAAAAAAAGCAAACAACAACAACAACAAATGTGATAGCATACAATATTGTATTCAACCTACTTAATAGGCCAAGGAACATTAAGCGATAAAGATGTAAAATGACACTTCATGTAGGAAATCAATCAACAGTTGCATTTATATAAATCAGAAAGAGATTACAATTGGTGCCTTGAAGTTGTTGGTCTCCTCCGACATATCCGGGTTCCCACACTTCTGCTAGCACTTCATGGATAACCTCAACAATGAAATTTTTAAGGCCTCTTTCCCTCTAGTCTCAAACCAAACCAAAAACACACTATTCTTCCTTCAACATACAATAGAAAGCTACAAGCTATAAATGAATTGCTGATTACTCAAACTTACTCCAAAACTCCAACTAGCTTTTGCTTGGGAAAAAGAGAGGTTTATATAGCTTGGATGGATGGGAGATGGTTCCCCTCATCAGGGGAGAAGGTCTTATCTCTAGATTTTTCTCCATCCTAATAGTGGAAAGGAACCCAAATTGACTTCCTTGACTCCATCTGGCCTAACCCTCTACTAGACTTCCGTTACGAAGCTTCTAGACATGGAAGCTTTGGCTCCTTATTTATAAAACCTTCCAAAAGAGGATCGACGTGACTAAAAAAGGGCTTAGTCGCTCCATACGACGCAAGGGCTAGTTGTAATCTTTGTGAATCAGCACAAGGAGGAAACTGGTTAGTAGCACCGGTCTTGTAAACTGGGATAAAAGGAAGATTCTTTGGAAATGATACAAAGGGGAGTCATTATGCTCATGAAGAGGGACATATTGGGAGTTTCTTCATGATGGGAAAGCATGTTGGGTTCATTGTAGAGGTCCTCCAGGATCATGGACGGGAGTACAGTGACAGTGACAAAATGTTGTGTAACACGACCTTTCACCAACACATTTGTGGTTGTATATCTGGATGATATCCTTATCTTTAGAAAGAGTTGGGTAGAGCACTTACAACATATTAAATAAGTCCTTCAAACCCTACGACAAGACAAGCTATGTGCCAACCTGGAGAAATGATCCTTTTTCATGGACCAGGTCTAATATATGGGCTACATAATTGATGAGCAAGGTGTGTATGTAGATCTAGCAGAGATCCAAGTCATTCGAGATTCGCTAGCCCCGATGACTCTAACGGAGCTTTGTAGCTTCTTGGGCCTTACTTATTTATATCGGAGATTCATGTTCGGGTTCTCTCATATCACTTGGCCCTTGAGTCAAGTTACCAAGGGTGGAGCAATCAATTTTTTTTGGTCTGAGTCATAACAAAAGGCATCATTGAACTGAAACACTACATTTTCTCTGCACCAAGCCTCACCTTGTCAAACCTGCAACAACCATTTGAGGTTGAGACAAATGCCTTCGATTATGATATTGGTGCAGTCCTCACTCAACAAGGGCATATAATAGCCTATCATAGTGAGACAATCTCTAATATTGTTCGAAGGTACCCCACCTATGATAAGGAAATGTATTTTATCATGCAAGTTTGTTGGCAATGGAAACATTATATTATGAGGAAGGGGATAATCACCCACACGGATCACCGATATCTTCAATTTATGCAAACACAACGGAAGTTGGAAAATGGTTGCCATCATAAATGGTCCACATATCTGTAACAATTCCATTTGAACATTAAATACAAGAAGGGTAACACCAATATTTTTGCAAATTGCCTCAATCGGCCTCTGATTGTGGAATTGAGCATAGTTCTCAACTCTTGTGGGAATGATACCTCTGGGTGGCTGCAATTATATGAAAATTACTTGGAATTAACTGCCACCTACTAGATGTTGATGGATGGAAAGTGTTACAAACAATGGAAACCAAGGCACTACTGAGAGGGGGCAGGCAGTGAATTAGTAGTATGACCAAATTATACAACTCTTCACAATTTATACTTTTTAGTCACTTTAGAAACTACCAACAACACAACTCAATCGTGTAAAGCATAACATCATTATCATTGTCATACACATGTGCAACATATATACGAGACATCAATATTCTTTTTATTTCTTTGGAAAATAAAAGCTACAACTTGATTACATCATTGCCCCATAAGCTACTACTTGTAGGTTTATCAACTGCTACTATAAGGAACTTCTATTTTTTCTCATTTATCATATTTCACTGAAGGGGACCATTGCCTCTGCTTGTTTATCAACCTCTATTGAAAGTGAATCTTGCCCCTCCTAATTTATTAGTCATTGTTGAAAGGGACTCTTGTCTCTGCACATTTATTGGCCATTGTTGAAAGGAACTCTTTTCCCTGGAATGCAAGCTACCACTTGTTGGTCTCGTGAATCCATATTTCATCCATTTTCAAACTAGAACCAATAAACCACTTCTTTCATAAAAAATAAAATTTCTTACCTCAGTTGCTTACCGAAACCACCGTTAAACACCTTCAACAATCCTTGATTATTGATAAAACACCAACTATACCAACAATCATTTATCACTAATCAAATCATCAACCATACACACCAGTAGCATCAATACTTACAATAAAATCACCTTTGACCAAAACAAAAATCACTAATTCATTCTTTGCCTTCTTAAACACCTTTGGGACACCAATATTGGTCTTTGATTCATCTCTGATGCATACCCACACTATGCATCTCGTTGCACCAACAACCTTCCACACTCTTCCTTGGTTGCTCGAATTATGCTTACAGAGAATTCTAGATTGATATTTTTGGTAATTTAACTTAGTTATCTTGCACTTTTATGTTTGCATGAATCTCTTAGTTGTTGCCTTTGTCTTGTTTAATTAAGCCATTTACATCTAATCTTCGAGCCTTCTTACTCACCCTGCTTGTTCCTGCTTGAGAAGATGAACTTAATTGCTTAAATTTACTATTATGGAATTTTTATAGGCTTTAACAGAGGTCTTCTTTTTAGAGAATCTCCAGACTTATCTGAAATTCCAACTCTGCCACTTAATTGTGTTTTTTCTAATGGCGTTGCCAAATCGTTCATGCCTTCATTTTTGTAATTTACCATTGTCGATGTATTTGGAATAAATTCCAATTTTAAAGTTGTTGACTCATCTAAGCAAAATATGGAAAATAACACCAAATTTAGTCATTGACTCATTCATGCACAAGCCCAAAGGATTTCACTAAAATGCTGTCAAATACGACTCCATCGTCCCATTGCCCTTTAAGTTATATCCCTAAGGGATTAACTCATAGTTGCTAGCCCATTCATTCATGTGATCAAATCACTTGAACATAGGCCCAAAGCCTTTTAAATCAAGATTGTAGATGCACATTCACAATACACATGAAGCTGCTGCAAAACCATGACCTGGTTGTGCTTTTTCGTAATTTGACAGACTGTTACCTATCGTCAAAGACTCCATCTCCCCAGCCCATTACCCCAGAAATTTTCCTTTATGCACCTTAGATTTTCCTCTGGGGTTGAGCCTTATGGGATTTGGATTCCAGGTTTTTTGCCTTCCAAGTTTTTTCCTTTTGGGTTTTTCCCTTCTGGGTTGTCGTCATGTTGACATCACTAATGCTACATCGTGACACGTGTCATTTAGATTTGGCCCACTTGGGTACCTAAAAACACCAAATATTCCTGCCACGTGTCCTAATTGCATACTACCACATCATGTTGATGTCATCATTTTACTTGTGCATCCATGATCCAATCACCTTGCACCATCTATCTTCTGGTGAGGAGAGAGGAAAGGGGTCTGACTGTGTCTGTGTTGCAACCATTTTCTCTGTTAATTATTTATTAGGTCCAAACAATTTTTAATATTGTGCTGCTCCTCCACATTCGCCCGAATGAAATACCGTTGGGTCTTTGCTTTTGTACATCTTCACGATGCTAGCCTGGCTCCTGCATCATCTTGGGCCTTTACAAACTACACATCTTTGTTTCTTTTGGGGAAGCCTCCCAGCAGGATTATGTGTTATGTAAGGGCTCCACCATGAGTCAATAAAAATGCTTGTCGCCTTTGTGATGTTTTCTCCACGTCTTCCCGTTCCTTCTTTAGTCGCTCCACTAAAAGGCTCCACCACTTTTTGGAACACCGCCAAACATAACTATGCTCCAAAGGTCCTCTGACCACTTTAGCTTATTTGACTTTGGGGTCCCTTCTTTGTCTAGAACTAGCTTGTGATCTAGGGGGAATTTTTGAACTTCCATATACCATTGGAAAGCACTTTCAACTCTATCCATCCGAGTGGGTCCCAATTGTGTTTGAAGGGATCTTATGAGCTAAAAATGGCTTCAAAGTCTCTGCACCTTGTTCACCATTTTGCTTGGAAACATTCAAGCTTTTCCTTGGTCATACATATGTTGATATTCCTTCTTCTTGTAGTCTTCTCTGATTTTTCCATTGTAATGCCTTTGATCTAGATACACCACCATTAACAATCACCTGCAACATCCTCCTTATGTGAACAACACCTTTGTCAGCAATAAAATATCAATACTTGACATCAATGAGAATAGCCTTGACAACATATGGATACCTCTTATCATCTTTGTTCCCTTTGCCATCAATGACAACATCATCGACGCTTTGCCTTTCCCATCAATGACAACATATTTATGACAATTCCCCCCTTTGGCATTGATGGCAACACGATGATCAAACAAAACAACATCTCTAGTGATCATCAATACATCTAGCTCTTTTGTGTTTTTCGTTTTTGTTTGAGATACTTCTCCCCCATAATCTGAAGTTCTTATCCATCTTTTGTTTGATCAACAATACTTCCCCCCCTTTGACATCAATGACAAAGATACCAACTTGCATCCCCTATCAATAATCTCCCTCTATCTTTTTTATCATGTGGACCTGTCAACTACTTCTTCTTATGTTGAAAATTTTAGGTATCTCTAATATGATCCAAGTAACTTCCTTTATATCTTGTGAAGAAGATGGAGTTGAGAGGAGAGGAGTACTTAGACTTGCTTATACAACTAAGCCATGAGAAAAATCATGCCTGCTGGTTTAAGTCTCAGCTAGGTTTACATTCATAATAGTGCCTCTTGATCATGGACACATACACTATAACAACCTTGGTGAAAATTCCATGTAATAAAAGTTAATAAAGGCAAAATAAGACCACGGGTAAGGGACACTTATTCCAAGTTGAATGTTGGGCTAATATATCCTAGTGGGCATCACTAGATGTGTTTATCACTAAAGGAAATTGGCAAAGGAAAATATGTTAAAAAGGAAAAAAGGAATTTTTGGCACACTTATTTATGAAAGTAAAGGAAAATAGGAGAAAATGTAGGTGAAAGGTCACACGTTGCATGTGAGGAGGAAAATGAAGGACAATAATGAAAAATGAAGAAAATAGAGGCCTCATTAATAAAAAGACTTATGAGGATCAGTGGGCAGGCTTGATAGTGTAAGCTTGGTCAATATACGCTTGGTCAATTTTGTTTTGGCGCTCCCTTATTATTCTCTCTCTCTCTTCCACTCTTGGACACTTAGAATTTTCTTGGAGCACTCTAGATTTGGAGCAAGGAAGGAAAGCAAGGATCAAGCAAGGAAGAGCGGGATCAAGCAGCTTCAATAGGAATACTTGTAGGTAACTTTATTGCATATGTGATTTCCTAGCCGGTTTTGACATGCATGACTTTGCATGTTAGTGTATGGTTCTCTTGTTGTTGGTGGCACGGTTTTTCCAAGTTATGACAGTGGTTTTCAGCCTAGCCTTTCCTTTTTTTCTGGATGCCATGGTGTGTTGGGATCTTGATCTTGATTTTGAGCTTTGGAATTGCCGGATGGACTTTGGAATCTGGGGCAGAGGTGGTCTCAAGGTTCATTCACAAAGGCCTAGGAATCCCTTCACCGGTTTTGGCGGGATACACAGTAAATCCCAAGGGAGGTGTCTCGGTTTAGGGCCCAGTGATATGAGATTAGATTGTGGTAAATCCTGAGAGACAATGAGATGAAAAATTCCTCAAGAATAGTGATGGATTTTGGATGGCATTCCAAGCTCAGTTCAGTTTTGCGATCCAAGCATCGGTTTTGGTGTGATCATGGTTTGGTGAGGGTGGAGGTGGTTTAACCTATGGATTCCCTTGGTTGTTTTTGGATTAGTTTTTACATGAGATCCCACATTCATGCTTGGAATATGGCACGAGGGTAGTTGGTTGAAAGAAAGATTTGGTTCAACCATGTCTACGGTCAGGTGGTACATGGAAGTCCAGAACCTGGTTAGATTTGCCTATTTTTAATAAAAGCTAAGTTCTCTTTATTTTTTACTTATTTATATGTGGCTTTAAGGGTTATTATCTCACTGTTATTTTCATTGTTTTATGCTGGTTATAAGTATGGTTAAGTGACTTGTTCATGTCATGGTTATTTCATGTATTTACTTGTAATTGTTAAAATGATGGATGCAAGACCTGATTTATGTTATAATAGTTCAAAGGAGAAGGTGGTGATCCTTCTTGTCACGTCTCATAATATTTTTCAGTCATTCATGCTCTGTCTTTTATCATAGACTTATAGATTGCATTGATGCCAAGTATTTGATAGAATGTCGATCCCCGTTGGGGATGGTCAGGCCTAGTCTTGGAGTTAGTTTTGGTTTATTAGTCTTGTCATCAGGTGTTTAATGGATTCCAGAAGTTATAGAAAGTTATGGGCAATGGTTGAAATTATGGGCTTGAAAAGTGCCTTAAAACCCGTGGACTCTGTCACAGGTCTTGTGGGAGCATCCCGAGCTCTCTGGACGCTAGCATGCCCATAGCATGGGAGCGTCTAGAGGTTTAATAGTTTAAAAACTCAGTGGGACCCAGGGGAATGATACTTGTGTGGTTGGGATGGATCCTGGGAGTGTTGTTGCTAATGTGGAATGTATGTTTGATGTGTTTCCATCGATTCCACTTCCTTAAGGACACCTAGGAGGTTGAATCATATCATAGTATCCTCTCACCACATGTTTACCTCGGTTGGCCGATTACTTGGGTAGATATGGGAGGAGGGTGTTACAGAGTGGTATCAAAGCAGGTTGCCCTCTCTTTGGGTCATATCTGACACCACAGATTGGTATCAGAGCATAGTTCACCCCTCAGACTGGATGGGTGGTGTGTTGGTCATGCATTCACGTCGATTTCATATGTGTTGTTGATGCATCTAGTCCATGTGTCTGTTGCATTTACATGGTGTTAATCATGGTTGTAGTGATGTTTCCATGTGAAGGTTGAGGGTGTTGTTGTGGGATGTGTCATCATGAGTGTATGGTTGTATATGAATTTATTAAGCATGTATGGTAGGTTGGACATGCATTGTGAGGTCATTTTATGCAATTAGGTCATCATGATGAAGTTGATCGTTATGATGCTGATGTGTTGGTTGAGATAGAGCAGGAGATGCAGATCATTAAATTGAAGTTGTAGCATTGGACCTCAAGGAAAGAGCATTTTGTCATACAGGTTTGGATTTTGGGTATGCAGGTATGTTAGTTAATGGATTGTTATATGCACTAGGATTATATATATTAGGTTTATGTACATGTCTATTGATGTTATGCTTACATACATGATAGATGCTAGTTGATTAATGTAGTCATATGCACGTGTCTGATAGTCATGAGTGGTAGTAACCTATGGTTGTATGCATTGCTCTTGTTGTTTTATGTTAGATAACTTGATGATTATGTTATATGTTGTTGATAAGTATGTTATGTTTTAACTTATTGTTGTTATATGCTAGTAATTTGATGTTTAGGGTTATTACATTAAGATATTTATGTTATATGTATCATGCTAAATTGGATTGGCCTATGTAGATGGTTAGGGTTATGACATTCAGGCATGAGTCGACTTATTTGTGACATTGTGTTGTACTAATCTAGATTGACCATACATATGTGATTGTTATGCATAAATGACAAATGTTTATGAGTTTATGATGTGAACATGTTAGCTAGTGACTATTATGGATATAATGACCTTATTTTTTTTTTGAGTTGATATGTCGTGAAGTTATATCATGCTAATCTGGATTGATTGTGCAGATAAGATAACCTCCCCTGAGATACATTAAGGTATGAGCTTGCTTATGTCATCTACTTTGTGCTTGAATGTTTGATTATGTCGTTTAATTGGCGTTTGAGTGTTGGTGTCTGTTATGTCGCCTATTTGTTGTCTAAATGTTTGATTACTTGCATGATATGAGTATGTGTCTGTAAGATTCCCTAAATGAACAATCTTGTTTTAAGATGATTGTACTAACACATATGTGTTGAGATAGCTGACCTATACTTGATTGTAATAGGTGACAATTGTGGTATTATGTTTAATGACTATGAATTTTGACATGATTGCTAGTCTTGGTAAGGGTTGATTTTGAATTGATAGGTATGATTGTCTTGATATTTGGAACATGTGTTTGACATGTGTAAACAATGCAGGAAACATGCTTGGCATGAGCATGCCAAGGTATTAGTTTATGTATTTATATAACTAGCAGTTGGGTGATGTGACAATGCATAGTAACACTCAAGTACAACAAGGAAAAGGTCAAAGAAAGGAATTGAGCAAGAATTCTTTTGTCTATTTTTGGAAACCTAATTCCAAACGAATGGGTGTTTTTCATATAGGAAGTCTTCTTAACCTTAATCATGTTTGACACTACATGGATATGTTTTAGATTCGTGAACTTGTATTTGATAGGTATATTAGCTAGTCTTTAGTTACATGTGGATTTGCTAAGGGAATTGGAGTCCCTTGAGAGATGGCATGGATGTGTTCAATTGCAAGAAACATGTTTGGCACAACAAGGTAAGGTAACTGTAGAGCTGTAAAAAGGGCCTTTTTCACCTCTAGTTATCTCACATTACAATTCAATCCCGGAGCGTTTTGTTATTGCAAAGGGTATCTCGATTTGAGGCTATTTGTCAGAGTAATGCTTAGTAGTATAGGTTTAAGAAATACAAGAGTAAATGGATGCTAAGCTATGATAAATTACTTTTGCATAAAGAAATCACACACGACAACTTTGTCAGTCAAGGGTACGGAAGCAGTAACCCATCCCTTTAGAAACTGATGAAGGAAAAGGAATTAGAGTATGGATCATAGATCTGGGAGCATAATAACGTCTGCTGTGTCTCACGACAACCTTGATCCTCCTCCCACACCGAACCAATGAATGCAAGTAAAAAGGAACAGCAAGAAAGCAGAATGGAACGACAATTCGGAAATGGAACAGCAGTAAAAAGGAACGGCAGAACAGAAACTAAATCTCGCGAGTTAAACACTCTCAATTCTTGGCGTTAACTTACATACAAAGAAAGAGCAATCTTTTGTACAAGTAGACAGTTTAATCAAATGGAACAGCAAATCACCATAAACAGGAAACGTCAATCATATATACACATAATCTGAAATGATTACAAGTAGTCCATTACTCCAACCATATGTAGCTGAAACATTCCACTTATAAATTCTGTAACGGAAGTGAACAACTTAGAACAATGTTATGTGATCAATTCTGGAAATATGATGTAAACTTGTTACAAAGATTTACAAAAGGAAAACTACTGATGAACAAGTATGGAACAACATGTAAGTATATCAGATTATTGAGAACGATAAACAAACCACGCAAAGCCAAACTGTAATGATACAATCAGCCAGTGTCCGTTGGAGCCGGGCCCTTAGCTTCCAATGGCACACTGCCTTAAATTACTTCAGATGCAGGGAGAAAGTGACACCAAATATATTATATTAACGCATCAATGATAATACAACAAAACTAAGTCTCAAAGAGACTCGATAGTCTGAGTTTAATCAACTGTGCAACTTATAAACAAAAAGTAAAAATACAAGATACTCTAGACGTCCTGAAGTCTTCAATGCTTCCCCTTTTTATACAAGTAATGGCGGAGTTAACTAAACAACAAAATGATTGAAAGTAACGATCCCTCAGGATCAAAGATCCTGAGGGATCTGTTAAACTGTTAACTCCCGTCTTTTCTTTTCCTAGCCTTCCGAACTGACAGTCCTTCATCTCGTCTCGGATTGATCTGCCTTGATTTACTCGCCCTGGTCTGGACTTTATTTGGTTTTGGAGGGACAGCCGTTATCTTCTCATGGAACTCTTGTTTTGCACCGCGCCTTCCTACTTTTGCCTTTTCCTGCATAGAGAAGATAACTTTTAGTGATTGGGTCATTCATACTTATTCTCATTACATTCTCCTTATTGTATAACAAAGAAAAGGTTACAACTATTTCTTGAAACACCACTGAGTTATTCGTTAAAACATACCTTTCCAATGCTCTACACACCCCCCGGCTTACTCTGTTTCATGGCCTCATGAAAACGTTATAATTAACATGGAGAGTGGTAAGAGAATAGGCAGGAGAGGGCACCTCGTGAGGAGGTCTGCAACCATGGTGAGCAACCAGATTATCAAAGAATTGGTTCAATTGATCTACAGGCATATCATATAAGGCCTGGTACCCAGGTGCAGGGTGCCAAATAATTGGGCTACGGAACCGGTATCCTAACCAAGATGGCCCAGCACGCAGGATGTGCTGGCCATAAAGGGCCAACCGTTCAGCAGCCAGCTCAAAATTCTCGTAGTTGAATGGCTCCCTGAGCTGGATGCTTGGGGTAGAAATCCGATAGCAGAATTTGGCAGATTCCAGGGCAGAATCCTTAATAGCCAGAAAGTATTCCAAGCTATTTCGGATCAAATCCTCATGCATGGGCCCTAGCAGTTCTATGACGCCCGGGGTTCTCATAAGGCGTTTGTGTGATTACCATAGTTGAACGAGGTCTCTAGGCTCGGTCCTAACCCATAGATCTAGGCTGTTCTCCTGCCTCTGGAAGGCATTGTAAGCCCTGAGCCACTTCAACTGATTGAACCCAAAGGAAACAAAGGCCTGTAGCTGTATATCTCCCACGAAAGGGCGAGGGTTTAAATCAGCTTCCTGCTCAAGCACCATATTGTGCAAATAGAATTCACATAATGACCGTTGGACCTTAACCCCATAATGTTTGCAACAGTCAATAAAATCATTAACAGTATTAATCTGAATAGGGGCACCTGCCCTGACGGCTTTTATTTTCAATCTTAAGTATCTTTCAAGGAGAAATAAAGCATAATTCTTTGCAGGGGCCCTGCAAGTCAAAACATCATTATACAGCGAACATACAGTGTCCAATTGTTTAATAACAACATCTAGTCGACGTGTTACCTTGGCAACCTTTCCCTGTTCCTTCTGCCATCCTTCAAAGGCCTGACTCTCTGATTGACTTCTGTTCCGCAGTTGCTGCTGCAGTTCTTCATGTTTTTCCCGAGGGATCATTTGTTCCCTTAACTGCTCAACTTCCTGCTGCAACTCCTCGTATTTTTCCCGAGGGATCATTTGTTCCCTTAGCTGGTCAGCCTCATGTCGGGCTTGCTTCATCTTTTGGTGCAAGGCCTTGGTTTTTGGATCCATTTTCCATGATTTCTCAGAGGCAGGGAGTTTTACCTGGACCTTCCTGTTTTGCTTCCTGGAATTCGTATCCCGAATTATCCCTAAAGGTGATGCCTCAGTTTGGACTGCTTTGCTTTCCCTTTCTTTCTTAACATGAATAAAGGGGTACGATGGCCCCTCTGTAAATGGAATGTCGTCTTGCGGCTCGGTTTTGATTGGAACGATAGTTGGTCCCAATGGGCTATTTGGAACAGCAGTCTGTTCCTCAGCGTCAATAGGGACAGCATTCTGATGTTCCATACCAGATGGAACGGCATTTTGTCCCTCAGCGCTGGTTGGAAAAGCCGTAGGTCTATCAGCGGAGTATTGACCTACAAGGCGCCTATAAGCCCCTTGCCTTCTCATCTGACAGGACCCTGCTACATTTGTTCTTCTTTTTCTCCTTATGGTCCTCCTCATTCTCAGACTGGCTTTCAAACTTCGAATTTTCTGTCGAAGCTGGGTTATAATATTCAATAGCCTCTGCTGTTTCTTTCTCAATTTCTTAATTTCTCTTGCCTCGGCTGTGGGCGCATGAGTGGCCCTCAGTTCTGCTCCTCTTTCATCGAGGGTTTCTTCTGGCATTCTGGGAACGAACTGTTCCCGACATGCATTTTCCACGTCATCAGCAGGTGGGTTTTCTCCCGGTGTCTTGGGAACAGGTTGTTCCTGGTTGGTATTTACATTTTCCTTGTCAACAACAAGGGGGTTTTCTCCTCCTGCCATTTCTTCATGCAATTCTTCATGCGCCTCTTCCTCGGAGGGTCCTTCAGGAGGGTCTGCTAGACTGGAAGGTGAAGCATAATCTCCCAAGCTGGCCAAGATGGTGGCCAATTCTTCTTCTTCCATGGGGACCTGTGGAGGGCTGTCCCCCAATTGTCCCATCTCCTCTTCCTGAATTGGCTGCCTCCGGATAGCTGGCCTCGACCTCAGAGTCAGAATGTTCATTTCCCTCCTCGGCTTCTGCTTTGTTCTCAATTTGTTCCTCATTTTCCCCTGAGGGTTCCTGTTCTGGCACTGGTGGTTCCTCTGTTATTTCGATCGGCTGGTCAATTCTTAGCTAGATTTTCTCCAGCCTGCCTCTTATCCTTGCCAACCGAGCTGACTTCCTACGCCTCTCGGGCTGTTCGGGTGTGCTGGCCACCTGTTCTTCCACCACCACCTTTCTGCGTTTTTCAGATTGTTCTGGCGTGCCAGAGGAATGCCTACGTTTCGAGGCAACACGTTCTTCTATGGCCAGTTCCTTATGTTTTTCTGCATGTCCAGATGCTCTAGAGGAACATTTTCCTTTTACTGACTCCGTGCGTTTCTTGGGTTGCTCGGGTGTATCCGAGGGATGCTTGGGTTTTGGCGATTCTATGGGCTTCTTAGGTGCTTCAGAGGTACTAGCAGGATGCTTAGCCTTTGGGGATGGTGATGCCGCTCCCCCTCCTATTGCTGTAATGAGCTCCCCCCAGCTACTCTGCTACTGAGTGAGACTGTAGCTCACTATCAGGCGAATCAACCCATGGTGGCTAACCACTGCGTCTTCATGGTGTGCCTTTTTCAGGCACCGAGAGGCATCATGCAGTAATGAATTTAACAATGCAGGAAGATTCACAGAACATTTTCCTTTTAACACAGCCAGGAGCTTAAGGTGACGCGGTCTTACCACATCTTTTCGCCCCTCGCAGGTGATGTAGCTCTGCACTACCTTTGCCAATTCGCTCCAAGGTTCTCCTAGCGTTGCCGGGAACACTCCTTTTCCCTTCACTGTCAGATTCTGTCCTTCGTCTTGGAAAATTTCTATGGTCTTTTGCAGTCTCTCTTTCTTTCTCGTCCATATTGGTCCTGAGGATGGTAATCCTGTTACTTCCACGATTATTTCCTTCGTGACCATTATCTGCTTCCCACCTACTACGGAGTGTTCTTCCTGCAAATTCTGCAGGAATTCCATGGCCACAATTTCATTTGATTCACACAGGCGGCTAAAATAAGTTAGCCACCCCGCCCTTTCTAGGATCTGCCGAGCGGCTTCGGAGACTACTAGCTCACTAGGCTCGCTTCTGATAGCCTTGCCTCCCATGGTTCTGTTTCGGGATCTAGATGGAACAACAATTACCTGTCGCAAAGAACGTAATCGCAGCAAAAAAACACAAAGCATGCATGAAAATTGCTTGTAAATAACAACTTTTTGCAAAAATAGCATTCTCATGCCGTTAACCCATATCGTACCTTCGTGCCATATCATTTCCGAATGATGTGCTAACACGTGGCTGGCGGAGTAATGAGGTCACCTCCCCCCACGCAATATGATAGGCTGTCCCAGCCGTCAAATGGAGGAGGGGCCGCCATCTCGTCACCAAGTCATAAAGGAGCAGCATATAGAGGTTTGCCATGTTTCAGATTAGACAAAGAAATACCAAGATCGAGGCAAAGGGTAGATCGCGTTCTGCATAAGCCTGCGTGATGTGATGCAAGACAGGAGGATAGGACGTCTGGCACTCATATAAAGTCTGCGGTAGTCATAGTCGATACCTTTGCCATGATTGGTGGTGATAGATATTCATGCGACGTATCCATCAAAGTGTAAGATATAATTATTACGAGGATAGAAAGAAGTATTTGATATGACCCAAATTGGTGTATATATTATGACTCCGATACCATTAATAGAGCTCTGCTGCCGACATGTGTTCATAACCTTGGCAGAGTTGTTTATTTCACCCTAGAACCATGATCCTTTGTGTATTTTTGAAGAGCAATTCTTGTCAAAATGCAGGCCATCATGTTGGCTTGGTAACCAGATAACCATGATGCCATTTACCAGAGAGGCGCGAAACGTGGGCAGGCCGGCTCGTAATGAGACCCCCTGTTCCAAGGTTTGTTTATGTAGTGAACTCGTTGGACCATATTCCTGGTGTGGTGGCCATGATGGGAATGCCACTTCGCTTCCAATCTTATGATCATAGTAGGCTGGATCTTTAATGAAACCCCCTATCCTGCATCTGACAAATAATTTCTTTTTATTTTTCTTTTGCTCTCTTTTTTCTTTTGAAACAAACTTTTGCTCTTGTGTAATTACACGTAAGGGTGGTTCATCCCTCCTTAAGAGTGGGAATGGCGGAAGAAGTCTTGTCATCCCAATAGGAAGATATAAATCTTCTGTTCTTATTTCCAAGTAATAATAGAGAAAATTGTAGGGACTCAACATGATGAAATTTTCCAACAAGGCAGAGGAGGTGAGACTATGACAGTAAAAATGATGAGTGTGTGGATCCTTCCTTTGTTGTTGCATCAATACTAGGGCTGTTAAAGATAGCGATTTATGATATG
>APFE030974112.1:0-15364 GCA_000404065.3 Pinus taeda | reverse complement strand
GGCCATGAAATGTGGGGATATGCTGGAGAGGGATGGCTTTCATGGGTGCATTTGCTGCAGAATCTACTATAGGATATTACAATGTGGAGGTCTGGGTGTTTGGCTGATTCTGCGCCATGGGATCGAATATATGCCAGTAATCTTGAGGAATTTCCAAGAGAGTGTTCCTTGGTTGAGAAGGGGTAATCTCAACGGGGATTGTTTTGACAGCACTCCCTTTATCACGGATAATGATGGTCCCAACTGTCTGAGGTGAATGAATTCCTTCAACGAGGATTTTTGCAGCGCTTCCTTTATCCGGGCTATTTAAAGGCTGGTTTGGTTCAATAGGAGATCTAGGTTCCCCGATTTCCCCTATTTCTCCTCCTCCTTCGCAAAGGTTACTAAGATACCCTTCGTGCAATAGTCTAGGAGTCAAATTTTCAATTTCTTGAAAGTCCTGCTCCTCTGTTTGACTGTGCACCTCAGCAAAGGCTTCAGATGGTGATTCCGAGGCCTGAAGGGAACTAGTAGGCTGTTTAGAATTGGTTTTCCTATAACCTACTGATGGCTGAGATTCGACTTTCTTATAGATTTCGTCTATGAAGGTCGTTCGTCCAAGAGTCACCGGCCCCTTGGCTTTTTCGACTTTAGATGGAGGCTTTTGATTTTTTTCTGGCTTTTTCTGCTTAGTCATGCACTCCAATTAAACTGCTAAATCCTATTTAACCAACAATTCTGCTAGGAAAGCGGATGGTGGAGCAGGGCTGTTACATGCTCCGCACGCAGGTTCTTACCTTCCGTTTTTAAAATCCAACTCTCCCTTGGCAGATTCACACACTACTCTGTTTAAAAGACAAATGGCTATGCCCTTCCCTGCCAACGGCGCCAATGCAGAGCTGTAACAAGGGCCTTTTTCACCTCTAGTTATCTCACATTACAAGTCAATCCGGGAGCGTTTTGTTATTGCAAAGGGTGTCTCGATTTGAGGCTATTTGTCAGAGTAATGATTAGTAGTATAGATCTAAGAAATACAAGAGTAAATGGATGCTAAGCTATGCTAAATTACTTTTGCATAAAGAAATCACACACGGCAACTTTGTCAGTCAAGGGTACGGAAGCAGTAACCCATCCCTTTAGAAACTGATGAAGGAAAAGGAATTAGAGTATGGATCATGGATCTGGGAGCATAATAGCGTCTCGTGTGTCTCACGACAGCCTTGATCCTCCTCCCACACCGAACCAATGAATGCAAGTAAAAAGGAACAACAAGAAAGCAGAATGGAACGACAATTCAGAAATGGAATGACAGTAAAAAGGAACAGCAGGACATAAACTAAATCTCGCGAGTTAAACACTCTCAATTCTTGGTGTTAACTTACATACAAAGAAAGAGCAATCTTTTGTACAAGTAGACAGTTTAATCAAATGGAACAACAAATCACCATAAAAAGGAAACGTCAATCATATATACACATAATCTGAAATGATTACAAGTAGTCCATTACTCCAACCATATGTAGCTGAAACATTCCACTTATAAATTCTGTAACGGAAGTGAACAACTTAGAACAATGTTATGTGATCAATTCTGGAAATATGATGTAAACTTGTTACAAAGATTTACAAAAGGAAAACTACTGATGAACAAGTATGGAACAACATGTAAGTATATCAGATTATTGAGAACGATAAACAAACCACGCAAAGCCAAACTGTAATGATACAATCAGCCAGTGTCCGTTGGAGCCGGGCCCTTAGCTTCCAATGGCACACTGCCTTAAATTACTTCAGATGCAGGGAGAAAGTGACACCAAATATATTATATTAACGCATCAATGATAATACAACAAAACTAAGTCTCAAAGAGACTCGATAGTCTGAGTTTAATCAACTGTGCAACTTATAAACAAAAAGTAAAAATACAAGATACTCTAGACGTCCTGAAGTCTTCAATGCTTCCCCTTTTTATACAAGTAATGGCGGAGTTAACTAAACAACAAAATGATTGAAAGTAACGATCCCTCAGGATCAAATATCCTAAGGGATCTGTTAAACTGTTAACTCCTTTCTTTTCTTTGCCTAGCCTTCCGAACTGACAGTCCTTCATCTCGTCTCGGATTGATCTGCCTTGATTTACTCGCCCTGGTCTGGACTTTATTTGGTTTTGGAGGAACAGCTGTTATCTTCTCATGGAACTCTTGTTTTGCACCGCGCCTTCCTACTTTTGTCTTTTCCTGCATAGAGAAGATAACTTTTAGTGATTGGGTCATTCATACTTATTCTCATTACATTATCCTTATTGTATAACAAAGAAAAGGTTACAACTATTGCTTGAAACACCACTGAGTTATTCGTTAAAACATACATTTCCAATGCTCTACAGTAACCAATGTATTTTTATGTTTATTTGAACACTGATAGTTATGTGTTGATGGCAGTATGATGCAAGGGATTACATGGAAAAGAAATTGCCATGCAATCTTGAAGAAGGATTAGGTTGAGCTTTCCATTGGAAGCATTGGGAACCATGATGATTGAGTCAAGGTGTCTGTTGTTAGTCTTGTGCTTTTGGTATTTTGCTGATTTGTTGTGCTTGATTGTGGTTTTGTTTGCGTCTTGTGCATGGACATGCCAATTTGTTTGTGGTGTTGTATTGTTGTTAGTTTTTCATGGTTTTCTCTTGCTTGCTTCTTTGCATTTCCATTTATGTTTTGAGAGTATTGAGAATTGGTTGGGAAAGAGGAATGTTAGTAGAGCTAAGTGAGAGATGAATGAAACCCAATAGGTAATGTAAGGCCTAGATGAGGCTCAATTCATGTATAAGGGTAGCTTAAGGCAAGAGTATAAGAACTAGTTGGATTGGTTGGGTCCATTGGTGTAAATGGATGATGGCGGGATCAGGAAAGGTAAAGTAAATAGATTTGAGGCGTCAGATGCCTTAGCTACATTGGGAATTTTTGGTCTCGATGTCATACATGCGTTGCACTGATAAAGGAAGTTATCTTAACCTTAACCTTATGATATATGGTAGTTATGTTGTGATCATGATTGTGTCGATGTATATATCTCTATACATGTATACATGTAGGTATGTCATTTTTTGACGAGATCATGACTATTTTGTCCTAATTTTATATATGTATGTATCTATGTCATTGTCTGACAGGGTCATCAGGAATTGTTCTTATGGAGGAATGATTTCTTATGCAAGTGAATGACATAAAGAGATTCCTGGTTCATGAGGAATCAAGTGGGAAGAGTAGCCTGACAAATCTTTGAGGTCAGTATAATGTGGATATGAATTGAACTTTTGTGATTATATTATGTCTATGTTTATGTTATAGATAAGATAATGTTGAGAAATACATCAATGAAATGAAAACAACGAGATGCGCAACATGCTAGGATAAGCATGGATGGCAGAGAGACATTGGAAGCAAGGTTGCTTGGTAGAGACAATGTTGTTTTGGATGTGTGGTACTACTGTTGTGCATGTATTGTATATATTTTACATGTTGCATATCTGATGTTGTGTGCATTTGGTGTTGTGTATATATAGTGTGTGTGCATGTTGTTATGCAATGTTGTGTACATGGTGGTACATATAGTGTTGTGTGAAGATTGCATATACAATGTTGGCCATAGATGGTGCTACATATATGTTGGATATGCGGTGTTGTATGCATATGGTGCTATGCGCTTATTGGATATGTAGTGTTGTTTACAGATGATGATATGTACTTGTTGGATATGCAGTGCTATGTACATGTGGTGTTGCATGCATGTTGTACATGTGGTGCTATATACATATGGTGCTATGTGCATGATTGTAAAAGTGTTGTTGTGAGTAGGTGGTATTGTGTACATGTTGTACATATGGTGTTATGTACATGTCATGCATATGTTGTTGTGTACATGTCGTCTAGCGTTGTGTACACGTTGTACATGTGGTACAATGTACATATGGCATTGTGTACATGTTGTACAGGTGGTGTTGTGTACATGTGATGTTGTGTCCACGTTATTCATATGGTGCTGTGTATATGTGGTATTATGTACATGTTGTACATGCCATATTATGTGCATGTCGTACATGTTGTGTTTTGTACATGTGATATTATGTATGTGCATGATGTAGTCATGGTATCATGACATGTGTATTCGTTGTGTTGTACATTGTGTATGTATATGTATTTTGTTGTACATCAGATGTAGGTGTATGTATTGTGTTGTGATGTACACTAGGTGTAGGTGTATTTGCTTTATGTCAGATATAGGTGCATGTATTGCATGGCATTATGTCGTGTGTGGTTGTATGTGTGTGATGCACACTATGTGTATGTGCACATGGTTGAGGAGAAGGAACTGGGTGTTTTTCAGGTGTGGAAACCAATCCAGAGTGCATATGAAATAAATACAAGGGTAGAAGCTAAGGATGAATTAAAGGATAAGTATGAGTATTTTATTTCAGTTTTATTATGTGTGTGAATTATGATTCTGGTTTATGATGTTTACATGTGATTTATGATTTTTATCTATGATAGTTGTGTTTTGAGCTAACTTGATGTGATATATTTATACATGATGATTTAGTCAAAGATGCTAGTTTGACTTGTTGTGACATGAAGTAAACAAGATGGCAAGTGTACCTTATTGATGAGCTACTAATGAGGTATGATTTGTTATTTTAATTTATTTTAATCTAATGGAATTTGTGTGCTTGGTACAGGAAGCATGGAAATCCCCGGTTGGGTGGTTGAAATCGACTGCAAGCATTAGCAACAATGAAAAAATGAATTGGAACATGCAACAGTATTTTGGTAAAGCACTTTAGGAGCAGGGCCATTATGGGACACTGGTACCCAATAGTGTCCATTGATTGCCATGAGCATGTTATGAACGTCAGAGGCAGGTATATGCCTTAGTTGTTTGACTTTCCGGTGCGACGAATCCTTGCCAAGGGATGGATCGCCCAAGATAGGGGATGTTGGGGAACTTGGAAGGTGAGTGATTGCACGAAAGGGGTGACCAGATTTCCCGAGGGACATTGTAGCAGAGAAGGGAAGGCCGAGGATATATTGGTTTTGGTCATTAGCATCGCCTAATCGAATCAAATGCATAGTGGGAGTGCGCCCTAGAAAAATGAGTCGGTAACTGTTCGTTGTGAGGACAAGTGGTGCAGGATTATAGCGCTGGACATCGAATGCAGTTTGACTGTGGCATTGGATTTTGGACTTCCTGGGAAGGAGGTGGATCCGAGTATTAATTTGAGGGTGGAGGTGTGAGCCTCTAGATTCCCTTTTTGCGGATGCATGCATTGTATCCTTTTATTTATTGGTTTAGGAAATGTGCATATGTGGTTATTGTAAATAATGTAACGAGCTATGTTATAAAGCTCCAATAAGTGGTATGGTGTTTATCTGGCCATGTTGTCATGATGTTTTTCTTTTGAGCAGGTATCATTGTAAATACTGCAACGAGCTAAGTTATAAAGCTCCACGGGCAGTATGTTTTCTTTTCTACGGTTTTGTTGAGGTCTCTGTGTGGTTTAACACTGAGGGCGGTGTTACCTAAGGGGGAGGATTCTGTAACAGCCCTGGTGAAAATTCCGCGTAATAAAAGTTAATAAAGCCAAAATAAGACCAGGGGTAAGGGACACTTATTCCAAGCTGAATGTTGGGTAAAGATATCCTAGTGGGCATCACTAGATGTGTTTATGGCTAAAGGAAATTGGAAAAGTCAAAGGTAAATGCATTGAAAGGGAAAAAAATGCATTTTTGACACACTTATTTATGAAATTAAAGGAAAATAATAGAAAAAGGAGGTGAAAGGTCACAGGTTGCATGTGAGGAGGAAAATGAAGGAAAATGAAGGAAAATGAAGGAAAATGATGGAAAATAAAGAAAATAGAGGCCTCATTAATAAAAGGCTTTTGAGTATCAGTGGGCAGGCTTGGTTAGTTTAGTTTTGGACTCTCTCATTATTCTCTCTCTCTCTCTCTCTCTCTCACTCTTGGACACTTAGAGTTTTCTTGGAGCACTCTAACTTTGGAGCAAGGAAGGAAAAGCAGGGAAAGGGAAAGGAAGGAAAGCAAGGCTCAAGAAAGGAAGAGTAGGATCAAGCAACATTAGCAGGAATACTTGTAGGTAACATATTGCTTGTGTGATTTCCTAGCTAGTTTTGACACGCCTGACTTTTCATGTTGGTATATGGTTCTGTTGTTGTCAATGGCATGGTTTTACCATGTTTTGACACTGGTTTTTAGCTTAGCCTTGCCTTTTTCTGGATGCCATGGTGTGTTGGTATGTTGATCTCGGTTTTGAGCTTTGGAATTATCCGATGGACTTTGGAATACAGGGCAGAGGTGGTCCCAAGGTTCATTAAGGCCTAGGAATCCCTTTATCTATTTTAGCGGGATACATAGTAAATCATTAGGGAGGTGTCCCAGTTTAGGGCCTATGATTTGGGATTGGATTGCGGTAAATCCTGGGAGACAAGGAGACCAAAAATTTCCTCAAGGATAGTGATGGATTCTTGATGGCATTCCAAATTCGGTTTAGTTTTGTGATCGGAGCACTGGTTTGGTGTGATCACGGATTGGTGATGGTGGAGGTGGTTTAACCTTTAGATTTCCTTGGTTGTTTTTAAATTGGTTTTTCCATGAGACCCCACATTCATGCTTGGAATATGGCACGAGGGCAATTGGCTAAATGAAATATTTGGTTCAGCCATGTCTACACTCTAGTGGTACGTGAAAAGTCCTGAAATTGGTCGAATTTGCCTATGTTTAATAAAATCTAAGCTCTCTTGCTTTTGTACTTATTTATATGTGGATTTAATGGTTGTTATATCACTATTATTTTCATGGTTTTATGCTGGTTATAAGCATGGTTAAGTGTCTGGTTCATGTCATGTCTATTTCATGTATTTACTTGAAATTGTTAAAATGATGGATGCAAGACCTAATTGATATCATAACAGTTCAAAGGAGAAGGTTTTGATCATTCTTGTCATGTCTCATAAGAGTTTTCGGTCATTCATGCTCCGTCTTGTATCCTAGACCTGTAGATTGCATTGATGCCAAGTGTTTGATAGAATGTCAGTTCTGGTTGGGGATGGTCAGGCCTAGTCCTCAAGTTAGTTTTGGTTTATTAGTCTTGTCATCACGTATTTAATGGATTTCGGAAGTTACAACAAGTTTTGGGCAATGGCCAGAATTTTGGGCTTGAAAAGTGCCTTAAATCCTGTGGACTCTGGCACAGGTATGCCAGAAATAGTCCCTAGATGTAGGCGTGCAGGCTTGTGGGAGCATCTAGAGCTCTTTGGACACTGGGATGCCCATAACATGGGAGCATCCAGAGGTTTAATAGCTTTGCAACTTAGTGGGACCTATGGGCATGATACCTGTGTGGTTGGGATGGCTCTTGGGAGTGTTGTTTCTGATGTGGAAGGTATGTTTGATGTGTTTTTGTCGATTACACTTCCGTAAGGACACCAGGAGGTTGAATCATATCATAGTAGTATCTCACCACATGTTTACCTTGGTTGTCTGGTTACTTGCATAGATATGGGAGGAGGGTGTTACATACACCTGTCCTTTAACAATAAAAACATATCCTATGAATGACTCACACCATTAACTTGTCAATTGGTGAAAAACAAAGTACGAAACTTAAAAGTGCTTATATGAAAAACATATATGGACTCTCACTAATGCATACCTAGACCAACAACTCGACATATACTCTACTTGACAAACTTCTATTAGCAATAGACTCATCATGAACAACAACAACATTCAAATAAATGACCCTTTCGTCAACACTTGGACTGAGTTTCTCATACTATCAACATGAAAACCACACTCTGACAAAAATCTAATGACATTGATAATACCTTTGAGACCTATAACATAAATTGTTGAGCTCTTGATAATTTAGTGTTATCCCCCTATGATCATTCTCTTTTCACTAATACTCATTCTCTCCAAAAGCAATGTCTGATTCCGATTAGTTGCAGCAATCTGAAAGCATCACAAAAGGAAAACCATTCATCATATCTGCAACATAAAACTTCAATCACCCAAGCAATATTACAATTCAACAAATACAATTAGCCTCTTTCTTCCATGATTGTCCTTAACTAGCAAACAACTGATACCAAATGATGATACCAATTGTTAATGGGATGATCTGATACCTGAATCTCAACTTGAGTATGCTCGCCTTGTGGTTATGCTTCATCTTGGCATTCAGAATCTGTAAAATACTTACGTAAGATAGGGAATCTTTGACAGTAAACACATCCCCATTTTGTCATCACCATCTATACATACTCAGACTAACAATCTAATTTGACAATAGTATTAAACCGACCACAAGAACACAATACTTAGGAACACCAATCTTCTTGAAAAAAATTATAAACTTAAAAAAAAAAAAAAAAAATGGCATACTTCCCTTATCCTTCAGATGAAATATTAGGCATGTTCCTTTCTGCTCCTTGCATCTGACCTCTCTGCGTTCTCTTGAAGTCAACCTCCTCTTTCCAATGAGAACAAGGGATCTACTCCTCATGAGTCATTTATCTCCCTTTTTCTTCCACACCTAGGTATGCCGAGTTTGGTCAACACCGTGAGATGATTTCCTCTGATGCTCTAGTACTTTTTTCCTAATTGAGTAACTTCTTCCCAAACCATTGATTATTCCTCTTGGTAGCGCCAATTAAAGCTAATATGAAAATTACCTCTTTCTCTTCTTTCTCATTGTTTGTGCCTGTCTTCTGCAATGAAGAACTAGTAGAGTTGCTGCTCCTTTTGTCTGATTGGAATCTTTGTCTATTGTAGGTCATATGGGATACATCCAACATGAGAATTTTTGGCTCTAATCTACTAATCTTTTGTTGAACATATTCAAAGCCATACAATGGTTTTTGTTGCTTCCATACTATTGACAATGTTGGAAATTCGTCAACCAAGGGGTTCTCCCCGATGTGAAGTCCCAATTAGACCTCACACTGTTTGGAATAGGAGCCCATCCCTCGACTGCCATATATTCATATAGATTTTCCTTTGCTAAAAAGTCCAACATGAGAGAGTAATACACAACCGTTTTTGTATCACCAAGTGAGTATGCCTTATGAAATATTCAACTGTGGAAAGTATCAAGGTGCTTCTACCGAAAGGGAAGAGAAAAGTGGGTCTTTTAAAAAAAAATAATAGCACTAATATAGAAAATGCACACAAGAATATACATATGAATGAATCATTGATCAACCAACACAATAGTTCATAAGGAAGAAACGATTTTTAAAGCAAATACAACACACCTTCAACAAGATAAGTACCAAAGCCACTGCAATAGTTCAATTTGCTTAGTACAGATGAAAACAACATACACCGCAAACATTCAAATAATAGTCTTACAATATTCACGACATATGCATGAGAGTGTGTTGGCTCAATGAGCTTCTAAATCAAGTAAAAGTTCCAAGAAACATCAATACAGTGAACACCACTAGCCCCAATAGTGGAGCATTAAAGTAGTTAATTGCTCCTCCAAAACAACTATCTTCCTCTCCAATGATTGGTAGGAGGAGCCAAGGTGAAAAGTCCTTTACTTGAGAAATGAGGGTGTATATACAACAAATGGGGTGACCATTCACCTCCCTTATGACTCCTTGACTACCCTCATGACTAATTGACTTCTCAATGACCTTTCAACTTCCTGCATGACTTTTCATATTACATGGATGACTCTTGGAATTCATGTTACATTACATTTATCCAATATTGAATTTACACAATCCCTAAATGATGTGGCAAATAATGACTCGTGACTAGACATGACATGACACTAATGACATGGTTTGCATGATGATGTGGTAGTGGCAAGTTGTCCTTCTTGTTGCTTTATGTTCATTAAGAGATGTATCCAATACATTGTCTTCATGAGAGATATGATTTGTTCTTCATATCTTCCCTCCAAAGGGTTGTGAATTAGATGGAGTCTTCATGTGGTCCTGATCTTTGGTCTTCTATTGTAATCCAATGTTCCTCCATCTTCTTGTCTGATGATCATCTTATCTTCTCAGCTCCTTGGGTGTATTCTAGCATGGTCTCTTTTCAGGATGCCCAGGGTCAAAGGATTACGCAGTTGAAGGATTCAAGGACTCAGGACAGACGCTTGAGCCTTGAGACTGCACAATGTGTAGTTCTAGAGGCCTGGGCAGAGGGATTGTGCAGTTGAGGGACTCAAGGGCTCAAGCTAAAGGCTTGAGTCTCAAGACTCCGTTGACGAGGCTCATCAATAGGTACATTATAAGGGTAATGATTCCATCCTCCAGCTTTAGAACTAACTCTTTCTCACATTTATTTAAATTCTTTGTTATATTATTCTTAGTGACAAGGATAAAATATGTTTGTCATGTCATGTGGCCTAATATGGTTTAATTGCAACAAATCGAACAATTTTTTAGATGATTTCTATGTAGGGGTTCTGAGTAGACAATAAGGAGAGAATCTAGGGTATTGTTCACCTCTTTAACTCCCTCAATCAGCCCAAGATCACAACACACACTCTCTCTCTCATCAGCTCAAGGTTATTACCATCCAAGCAAGTGAAAGTAACGAGGTTGTTGGCAATCAAGCAAGTTCAAGTAATGAGGAACAAGATCCACCATTCTTGATTTGTGGGAGACAAATATTCATAATTTATAGGGAGCTGCTAGTAGCTACCCTCGTGTATAATTAAGCATGTAAAAGAGCTCATTAGGATTCAAGTTGTGTTTTCAGCTAGGTAGCTATTGAGCTCAAGAACTTGGCACTGTTATTTTTTATTGTTATGTGATGCGTTAGACATTGATTCAATGATAATGAGAAGTTTCTTATTGATTCATCACTTGGTTAGTTCCAGAGGGTTGAGGCTCTTGGGTTTGGGCCCAACCCCAATGGCTTAGGTTCCTCTTGTGTATTTGTATCTCTTTTTAGTTCAAAGAACTTCTAGTTTCTTGGATTTCAATAGAGAATTATCCATCAAAATATATGATTGCAACCTCTACCTCATCTCTATCATGTAAGCATGAATAGAAGGATTTATAACCACAGTCCAAAAGTATTATGTTTATTATTTCTTGGATGAAGATTTGTGTTAGTCATATTATTGTGCATGTGCTTGTTGTAGCTTAGGAGTTGGTTTATTGATTAGATCAGAGTTTTGACATAGATTGGATAACATTTAAATTCAACTCATCTTTTCCACTATTAGTTGTTTCATTTTGTCAATGATGAATGGGTATATGCATGTGATGATTGCAGGGTTGTTTGGATCTGCAGGCAAGGGCACCTTCACCACCTTCATCTTGGACTTCCTCACCTTCTCTTGTGAACCCCAAATTTTGTCCTAAAAATTATGTTCATGAGATCATTTTCCTAGGATCACCGAGAGCATTCCTCCTAGTAAAAAACAACCCTTCAAAAGGCTTTGAGCTTGGATAGGGGCTTTGGCCACCATTCACTCATCTACCTCAACCTCCATTCACCTTTCCATACCCTTACACCATCATTTCTGCCTCTTAAACCTTCTCGGAAACCCTCCTGTAGCATTACGAGCCTTCCTATAACAATAAAGGGCACTTGTAACAACATCATGTAGCAGCATGTTTCCTCACCAGTGTTCATCATTTCTACAATTTGGACTTAGTTTAGAAGGATGTTGACCACCAGCTGAGACTTCATGATTAAGGGAAGCTCCTAGGCCATTGCAAATCTTCCTTTTCCTTCACTGCAAAAACAGAATAGTGTAAGTTTCCTTATCCCGATTTGGCACAAATAGAACATTGATTTATATGCAAGTCTGAGCTAGTTAGATGGTACGTAGAATCTTGAATTATGGTTTGTAGGTTAGCTTCTTATCTACAAATAGATCTGATAACTAGATGGATGATTGCAAGATAATGTATTTTCCTTTCTGAAAGTAGTTTAGTTATAGCCTTTTCATGAATTTTTTCTATGGCATTTCCAAGCTGAAGTTAACAACATTTTCCTTTTCATAGTTAGAGGTAGCTTCTAAATTTCACCTTTGTTAGCTAGATTTCATTATAATTCATATGTCCTATTTGAGGGTGGCATGAGTATAATGACACCTACTATGCATATAACAATGTCACCTCGAAGTTTGTACGAACCCCAGGTTTATAACTAGAGTTGAGGAGCCCTCGAGAGTTGCAACATTCTTGGTTTAATACCAAGGCTCACCACTTTTTGGCATCGTTTCCTGGCAGGTGTCTAGGTAGATGTTATTTTTTCTTAAGCATTATTTTCTATTTTGCATACAGTTTTGAAAAAGTAACATAAAAGAAAAAGTGAAAAAAATTATTTCATGCCTTATAGGAGTAGAGATACTTAAGGAAAATTCCTACCAAAAACCCCCACACCCTCAAGCAGTCAATCTTCACTCTTCTTTGGTGACTGTTAGCTTCCCTCTTTTACTACAGGGGAATTAGAAGACCCTCTAGGTGAGCAACCTGAAATATTTGAAGAACCTATTAGGGAAGAAGAAGAACCCACTTCACCTACCCAACCTATGGCTAAAAAAAGGAACAATGAGGTTTTCCTTATCAGAGATACTAATGGAGAGGCTAGAATGAAGAATATAAGCCCTACTTCCCTTACACACTTCCATGGTTTAACCTCTGAGGATCCTAATACCTTCATGTTGGAATTTGTTGTTGTTTGTAGGACCTATGACTATGCCTTTGATGACCAGATGCTGAATTTATTCCCCTCTACCCTTAAGGATGCAACCATGTGTTGGTTTATGGGCCTAGCTGGGGGTAGCATCAATACCTGGACTCAAATGCAACAAGCCTTTAATGATAAGTATAGGGACTGTTTTAGGTCCAAAGAAGAAATCTTTAGAATGACTCTTGGACTTATGAATCCCTAGAAGACTGTGAGGAGAGATTTCAATTCATTTAAAGGAGGGCCAGGTGCATCCTTGATTCTGAATCACTCAAACTATTTCTTCTTCGAGGGATCAAGGAGGACACATTGGAGACCCTCCACATGTTGTATGGGGGAGATATCTATTAGTTATCCTATGATGACATTAAAACTGTGTTCAAAAATCACTCTAGGGCTACTAGAAAGAAGGGTAGGTCTAGTTAAGGCTTGGTCAGTTCGTCTCTGTTATGAAACCAACTCAAGAAAAGATAGAAAAGGTAGATCAACGCCTTAGAATTCAGCCTCTTCGAGGGGGCAACCTACTTTACATTACATAAATGAACAATTCTTGAATGATTCAAATGATAAAACCTCCTTCCTATATATAGGAGTCTAAGGAGTCACAATATAATCCAGCCGACCTAAAAATAGTAATATAAAGCCACAAAAATAACAATAGAGGGATTCTATGGGGCACAATAGTAACAATATGGGGACAATAAGGGCACAACAATATTAATAAGGGGTACAACTACAATAGTAATGGGGTAATCACTAGTATTATAGGGACCCAACATGCCCCTCTCCTTCAAAAATAGTGTTTTCCTCAACGCTTGAGTAGTTCCAGATGCTTCTGTATAGAGTTCTCATCCTCCCATGTGGAATCTTCAGCAGATAAGTTCTTCCACTTGATAAGATACTCTGAAATTGATCGATTTCGTAGCTATCGAGTTCTTGTTTCTGTGACTGCTTCTAGTTCCAATATAATTTTTCGTTCCTCGTCAAGTTCTGGCAATATTGTTTGACCTGGGAGCTTATTGCCTATAACCTTCTTTAAACATGAAACATGGAAAACTGGGTGCAATCGAGAAGCTGTAGGAAGCTCTAATTTGTATGCCATAGTACCAATCTTTTGCAACACCTTGTACGGACCATAATACTTTGGTGATAATTTATTATCCTTCTTAGCTTGCTTGAGGGACATTTGCTTATATGGTTGTAGCCGTAGGAATACCCAATCACCTACATCAAAACTTCTTTCGCTGCGATGTTGATCTGCCTGTTGTTTCATTCTATTCTGTGCCAACACGAGGTTATCCTTTAAGAGTTGGAGGACTTGTTGTTGATGTTCGATGTGATGTTCCACTACTTGAACCTTAGAATTTTCTCTTAAATATGATGTGATGGATGGTGGTTGATACCCATAAAGTGCCATAAATGGAGTCATTTTTGTTGCTATATGGAAGGAAGTGTTATACCACCATTCAGCCAGCGGCAACCATTTGACCCATTGTGTATGTTTATCAGATACAAAGCAATGAAGATATCCTTCCAAACATTTGTTTACTATCTCAGTTTGCCCATCAGATTGAGGAAGATAAGATGAGCTATGAGCTAACTGAGTACCAAGACAAGAAAATAAGTCTGTCCAAAAATTTCCAGTGAAAATGGGATCTCTGTCACTTACAATAATCTTTGGGTTTCCATGTAGCTTTTGAATTGTTTCCATAAATGCAGTAGAAACTGTACTGGCTTTAAATGGATGTGATAATGCACAAAAGTGTGCATACTTGGTAAGTCTGTCAACTACCACCATGATGACACTCTTTCCCTCAGACTTGGGTAAACCTGTGATAAAATCCATTGAAACCTCCTCCCAACATTGGCTTGGAATGGATAAAGGTTGTAATAGACCCGGTGTCTTAATTGTTTCAACTTTATTTGCTGCAAACCAAACATTCCGCCACAAAAATTTTGAATAACTGATTTAAAGGCCTCCAAAAAAAATTCCCTCTTAACCTGTGGTAAGTTTTTTAAAATCCCGAGTGCCCTCCTAAAGGTAGAATGTGCAAATTCCAAAGAATATTTTGTTTAGCTGGGAATTCTTACAGAGGTATAAGCCGATCTTTGTACCATAACAATTCATTTTTCCAGCTAAATGTATCAGACGTACTGGAATCTTGTTGTAGCTTTCGAATAAGTGCCCACAGTTCTTCGTCATTCTTCCATTCCTCCCTTGCTTCATTTATCCAATCTGGTGGATAATAGAAATGGCACACAACAATGCTTCCACATCCTCATCCTTTCTTGAGAGTGCATCTGCCACCACATTTTGCTTCCCTTTTTTGTAGATGATTTCAAAGTCATAACCCAACATCTTTGTGACCCACTTTTGTTGCTCTTCAAAGGATAATCTTTGTTCTAAAAGTATTTAAGGCTATCATGATCCGTTTTTACCTTGAAGTGTCTTCCCATTAGGTAGGGTCGCCATTTCTTAAGTGCATGGAGTATTGCCAACATTTCCTTCTCATAAATAGCTTTGCTTAAAAACTTTCACTTGATTGGACGACTTTCAAAAGCAATGGGTCTTTCATCTTGCATTAGAACAGCACCAATTCCATTTCCTGAAGCATCACATTCCACAATAAAGGTTTTTGTGAA
>APFE030974110.1:12861-37091 GCA_000404065.3 Pinus taeda | reverse complement strand
ACAAGAAGAGGAAGAGGACATGTCCCGTGTTCCATATGCAAGTGCAGTTGGTAGCCTGATGTATGCCATGGTCTGTACTAGACCAGACATTGCACATGCAGTGGGAGTATTGAGTAGGTTTATGTCAAAACCAGGGAAGGAGCACTGGACAACAATGAACCAGGTTTTCAGGTATTTGCGTGGCACTAGTGATTATGGTTTGTGCTACCAAGGAAGACCAGGATTGGACAGAGTGTTGGATATTCATGGCTTTGTTGATGCAGACTGGGCTGAAGATCTAGATCAGAGAAGATATACAAGTGGGTATGTGTTTAACCTATTTGGAGGTGCAGTCAGTTGGATGAGTAAGAAACAATCTGTAATGGCACTATCAACTATAGAGGCAGAATACATGGCAGCCACTCATTCAAGAAAGGAAGAAGTTTGGTTGTAGAGATTGTGTTCAAGTATGGGGTTAGTACAGGGAGCTATAGGGATAGACTGTGACAGCCAAAGTGCAATTTTCTTGGCAAAGAACCCTGCTTATCATTTAAAGACAAAGCACATTGATGTTCAGTATCACTTTGTGAGGGATATGATAGAAGACAAAAAGGTGTTGTTGGTAAAGGTGGACACTTTGAAGAATATTGTAGATGCATTGAAAAAATCTGTGAGCTCTAAAAAGGTCTCTTCTTGTAGAGAAACAATGGGCGTTGCGGAGATGGATAAATGACTAGGCTCTCTTGTAGCTCCCTGTGGAAAGAAAACAACAAGTGGGAGAATGTTGGGTTGTGTTATATTCATTCAACGACTAGCCCACGTAGTTACTTGCCCCTTCTTTGCGCCAATTGCGTAGCAGGGGGGTTACAAGGGGGTCTGAGGGGTGTAGGTGAGCCCACTCTCTGGGGTCTGGGGCAGCGCCCTAGAAAATTTTTGTTTTGGAACCTATGTTAGGTTCGGCAGACCCACCTATGGTTTTGTGCATGATTTTCGCAGATGTTTTTGGACGCGATGGTTTTCGATCCATGGTATTGGATGCTTCAACATGTATAAATATGTATTATAACGTTGAAAGGAACATAATGAAAAATCAAGATGGTAGTCTTAGTTTTGGGATCCAGGCGAAAATATTTGTGTATATGCATGTTATACTCTCACATTTTTTATTTTATGCTTTTTAGAATTCGTATGCAGGTAGTTTCTGTGCGAGGTTAAAACCTATATCATGTTGACGATTGAATGGGACAAATTTGACTACTATTGGGCTATAAGTTTACCTTATAATTTAGCCAATAGGAGCAAAATGGGATTCATTATATTTTGTTTTCATTTTGTTCCATAGTAGAGAAAAGTAGTTGAGTGTAGATAAAGAGACAACATTACATAAGGGCTATTTTGGCTACAATAACCGAGAGACCACAAGTCTTAGGTAACGCCATAAAGAGTGTTGTGTCCTTTTTACTTACATGATTTCCATTCCATACAAAAGAGAGGAAAGTGGCCTCAACATCCATTTCGGTTTCCCCCGAAAGGATTTCCTATAGCATATCTTAGTGTTCACTTTATTTTGTAAGTGATTGTATATACCTATTCTCTATTTTTTGCATATTATCTATTGCATGCATAAACATCAAAACAATAATAATATCTATAATATAAAAGGAATTAACCCTTCATAGAATAGACTTTAGTTTATGTTCATGGATTTGTTACGATGAATTGCCCAATGGAATATACACAACAATTTAAAGATCATTTTGGTATAACATAATTTTTTTTTTAAGTATTTTGTTAGAATTTAAAGGTGATCAGATTAGTTTAAGAAAAAATTTAGAAAACACTAGCCATGGATGAAAAATTAGTTTATATTGGTAACCCTTGAGATCTAATAGAGGTGAAGTTTGTGTGGCTGGAAGAGAAAGCCCCAGATATAACCTCTAATGTAATCCTCCTTATCATGGCTCTAACCAACAAGTTTTGGATATTCATAGGAGATGGATGTTCCAAATCAAAGGTTACAACAAAGGAGAAATCAAGGGATCATGAAGAACTAGAGAAGTAGTCTAAGAAGAAAAATAGTATTCAAGTTCGAGTGTCATGGACTTCACTGTCTCTCTTCAATATGGAACTGAAGGTGGGTATCAAGATGCATCAAGGTGAGATATAGGCATTGAAATTAAACCATTTGTTTTAATAACTGGAGGATTATTTTAATGTTCACTCTATTGTGGAGGAATAGAAAATTTCATTTGTTTGTTTGAAGTAAGAAAACCATTCCATGACCTCGTGGGAAATCCACATGGAAACCCTTAGGTCAGAAGGTGATCCTCTAGTAACTAAGTGGTGGAATTTTAAAACTCTCACAAAGTCTCAATTATACTCTATTGAGTAAGTAGAGGACTAGTGGATCTGGTGCCATTACTTTAGGTAGAAACAACCATAGAGTGTCTATTGGTATACCACAAAATTAAGAAAGATGGAAATAATTTTGGGTATAATTTGCAAGAATGAAAATGTACTCCTCAAGTATCTATGATGTCTATGTATCAACCTATGAAAGCAAGTGATGTTTCTCAAAGCCAAAATGGTGGATAAGGCATGTATATAGGCATAATACTTAGAAAACATAGACCAGAAGAAAGAGAATTCAACTATTTAAAGCATAAGGAATGCCAAGAAGCTTCTAAGATGGGGAAATATAAGTGGAAAGGGGTAAGGAAAATGAGACAACAAACAAAACACAATAGTGCAAAGATCCTAACAACCATTGCAACCACTTCAACATCACTGGTCACATAGGTAAGAAATGCTAGAAATTTCATCTATAATTCTAGTTAGGGAACTGTAAGAAGTATGTGAAGAAGAAAAATATCATAGCTATATATTTGAGTAATTAGGTGGAAATAAAATAAAACATGGATGAGAATATTTTCCACATAACAATGAAAAAATGGGTCATCCTGAGTGGCCTTCATTAATAAGAAGAGAATCAGATGACCAAACTCTTCCATATAAACATAGAGGTCAAGAAGGAAAACTTGATGATTTCTTTGACTCAAGATCGTAGGAAAATATCGTAGTTGTAGATTTGGTCAATAAATTTAGATTGGAGGTTCATGACCATATTATCCCATTCATTGTGATTGGTCAAGAAGAAAGAAGAGATAAAGGTAACCAGATAATATAAAATTAAAATTACGATCAGTGCTGATTTTATTATTGAAGTAGAATTAGATGTAGTTCCACTTGATATAGCATGTGGAGTTGTGTTTGGGATTCCCCAATAGGTACACATGGGATTTAATATTAATGAAAAATCCATTAATACTTCCTCATCAAGGAAAAAATATCCTTCATAATCAAAACACAAGAGAAAGTTAAGGATTTCATTTGCAAGTGATAAGTAAGCTAATAAATTGATCAATTATAGGAAGAAGTATGTTTTATTATTCTCAAGATAAAATTAGTTTGTACAAGAGTCAATGAGAGTAAAGGAATATCTAGAGAGGCACAATAAGGACTAAAGGTAAAACATATAAGAGGTTTTGTTGGTATACAAGGGAGTGTTTCAGGAGCCTAAAGGGTTGCTACCAAAGAGGGAAGTGAAGCACAAGATCCAATTGTTATCAAACTATCCATTGCCAAAACTCATGTTGTATACAAAGTTTTCTCTAGAACAAAACAAGGTGCGGAAGAAATTTCAATAACTATTGGAGTTGGGTATTATTCAACCAAGTACCTCACCATCTCTGTCACCCATCATAATTGTGTCAAAGAAGGATGGGACTTGGTGAATGCACATCGATTATAGACCATTAAACAAAATTATGGTCAAGAATAGGTAATCCCTACCCAATATGGATGAATTATTGGACTATTTGCAACAATCGAAATACTTCATCAAATTATATTTAAAAGTGGGGTATCACAGGGTATAAGTCAAAGAAGAAGATACATGGAAAGCTACATTCAAAACTAGAGAAGGTTTGTACTAGTCATGCCATTGGGTCTATGCAAGGCATCAACTACTTTCATGGGAGAAATGAACATTGAACCTATATCTAGATTCATTTTTTATTTTTTATTTCGATGGTATAATGGTATACAATGGTACCTAGGAGGAGCACATCTCACATTTGATGAAAGTGCTACAAACATTGAGGAAGCACCAATTGTTGGTAAATCTCAATAATTGTTTGTTTGCACAACAATATTTGATGTATTCAGAATAATTGATTGGTGGAGGGGAGTTTAACATAGATATTGTGTAGATGGAGGCCATCATGAAGCGGTTGGATGAATTTTTATGGGGCTAGGAGTTTTGTTTGGATAACATAACACTTGAGAAAATTCATAGCTTCATTTTCAATAATAGCTACACCAATCCATGCCATAAAAGTGAGTGCAAAGAGTTTCTAGTGGGGAATGGTTAGAAAAATTCCTTTGAAGAGTTGAAGGAGAAAATAAA
This sequence comes from Pinus taeda, assembly GCA_000404065.3. Lineage (NCBI taxonomy): Eukaryota > Viridiplantae > Streptophyta > Pinopsida > Pinales > Pinaceae > Pinus > Pinus taeda. The sequence goes on along the minus strand of APFE030974110.1, from coordinate 32,644 downwards.
TCAAGCACTAATTCTCACATTATGAAACTTGCATCAACCTTTTCAACTCAAGATAGATGCAAGTGGGTATGATATGGGAGAAATCCTAATGCAAGGAGGAATTACTATGTGATACCATTCTAAAGTATATAATGTGGTGGTTCTCAATTGCCTCACCTAGAACAAGGAGCTCTATGCCTCAGTGAAAGATGTCAGAAAGTGGAAACACTATATTATGGGAAAGGGAATAGTTATCCACATGGATCCATAACCATGAAAATATATATAGGCCTAGAGTAGGTTACAACAAACCAAGAATTAAAAGTGGATGCGGTTTTTATAGCATTAAATACACAAATTGATGGGTAAATATAACCAGCCAATAAGAATTTGGTACAAATTTAGATGGGTTATAATTAAAATAATATTATGACCTAAGATAAAAATATGATTTATATATAACCCTAATACAACAGAGAAATCCACACTTCAACTACTAAATCATTACATGAGACTTATTTTGGATATTTGTCACCTTTACCTTTGGATGTAATATATGGAAAAGAAAGAGGATTGGGGGAGAATATCATAGGGATGCCTTAAGAGAAGATTTTTTTTTTATAAAATTAAGAAGGTCCATTTGCAAGTATCCTGATATACTAAATAAGTCATAGGAAAAGTACAAGTTCACGCATGATTAACACAGAACGTAGAAGTAATTTAGAGTGGGAGACAAATTATGTTTCTAGTTGAATAACGAGAGGTTAGAGGGTACTAGAAATAAAATCATGGTTGTGTGATATGGTCCTCTTGTAGCGGCTACGACCCTATGATTCATTTTAGAACCTCCCTCCTCAAGCATAGCAACTCATCTCACACCGACCCAAGTACTTGTGTTTTCATTGAGCTTTATATTTTGCATGTTGGATTTCTTTTTCTTACTTGATTTATTGTATAACCCACAAGTTGATCTCTTGACTCGATTTCAATCCAGTTTTGGGCTTGCCTTATTGAACTGTGCAATTCTTGAGGGAAACCAACCTTGCTCTTAGGAATTTTGCAGTCCAAGCTAGAAGAAAGCCTTCAACTCCGGATTTTTGCAGAGCTAGTGGAAAACCAACCTTCAATTGGGAAACTTTGTAAAGCATTAGAAGCAGCCAAGTGTCACTCAACCCAAAAATTGCGCAGAAGTATTTCTCCTCAGAATTTTCTCAGTGAATAAACCAAAGGGTTGCACAGTCCTTCCCAGAATTGCATAAGTTCTCTAGGAAATGTATGGTAGCCTCTAGCAGAAGAGAAAAAGGCATCCCTAGGAAGTAGGGATTTATTATTAATTTTCTAAAGGTGGCACAATGCTCCCTTTAGAATTTTCCTCCAGGTGTCGCTTTTGTCCTTGATCTCAGACATGCAGGTCATGAATTACAATTTTTCTCAATTCAATGTAATAGATGCCTATAGAGGTCATTTTTATACTTTATCATTAATCTCTACCATGCCTCGGGAGATCAAGGAAGATTTGTAGCATCATTGTCACTTTTCTGGGTAATTTTTATTTTTTTCATCTTTTACCGCCTTTTCAGTCACTTTTTTTCTTGTTTATCTTGTAAGAGTGTTGTTTCACTTGGTTTCTTGAGGCATTGTTGGAGTTTTAAATTGTTTTAGCTTGTAGAACTGTTGTTTCAAGTTTTTCATTGCCTTTCTCAAGTGTCGCATGCATTACCCTATTTTTGTAGTAATGGTCATCATTGCGGTGACTCTCTCCACAAGTTTCATTCTCCTTCTATTTGATTGATCCCTGCACTTGTTTTAATTGCATGCATAATCACTTAATTATATCTATGCTTATCATCAAACCTCCTTCATATCTTCTTGATTACACACTCCCCTTGGGCAAATCTGGGCTCCCCTTGTCTGAATCTCACATTCACTTTCATGCATTGTGAAATCTCGCAGCTGAAGGCCTCTGCCTTGGCTTCTAGAATTGCGTAAAGGATGTATTGGCCTAGCTCCAAGTGCTGACTATGCAGTTTTAGGATCCGCTTTCCCAACTTGGTCACTGAGACTACACAATAAAGATTCTCTCCTAGGCTCTGCCCCAAACTGAATAGCACATTACATAGTTCCACACATCAATCTTCCACATTGACTGTTGGGATTGCACAGTGCGCAATTCCCACAATTAGTTAGCCACCCATCTTAGTCAGTGCAATATCTCTCATCAGATGCCTTAATTGTTTCCTGATCATGCTGTGAAGTTAGATTTGTAAGAGATAATGTTTTTTTCCATGAGTGTCATTTCTGTCCCACAGGTACCACACTCATGAAGCACTTCTCTCCAACAATAATTGTACCATGGTACCTAAAGAGAAATACTTCAAGGGAGACCACTAAAATAAATACTGAGGAAGCAGTTGAGTAAGTGTCAGTTAACTTTCCAAGATATGCAGACACTCAACTTTCCATAGAAAAGGAGTTAACACTAACATGGAAGACAATCTAGTAGGAGTAGCAAAAAATATAATTCCAGTACAAGATCATGACAAGAGGAAGTTGTTGACATAATAGAGGGAGAACAAAGCTTAAAAGTAAAGATGTATTCAATCTTCATGTAGACATCTTTGGTAATGGAAGAAAAATGAAGCAGAGGACATTGACAACAGAGGGGAGGAAGAGAAAAAGGAGAGCTTGTAGGTAGTAGAACTAAAGTTGCAAGAGACAGAGAATAAGATGGAGGAATGGGAGATGAGAAGAAGAGAAAAAGAAGAAAAGCAAAAACAATAGGTAGGATAAAGGCAAGGAACAATGATAGAGAAAACAATGCCCATATAGATTGAGGAGTCCGAACAGATAGCAGCTGAGGTAGAGAATGAATAGATGGAGGATCATGAACTCGCTCAACATATTGAGTAGTTGATTGAGTAGATAGAGATGGAGTTAGAGTAGGATCCCCAAAATGAAGAAACTACCCTCATGCCAAGAGCACCTATGGTCATCTCTTAGTCTCCTCCACTTCCATTATATGAACCAATCCCAAGAAAACAAGGAGATGTTGTCCTCCTTGATGATGATCTGGTCATGGATGTGTACAATCTATCATTTGACAAGTTTCAAAAGAAGATTGTATAGGCACAAAGGAAGCACCTTGAGGATGATCATGTGTGGCCTACATTCATGAAGGAAAGGGTGATAGTGATAGACACTAGGAAGTATCCAACCACCCTTTCGAAAGCCACCATAGCCTATGCCGGAGCACGAAGATCCAATTTCAAGTATTTGTTTGCTAAGAATGAACAACTAGCAAAGAACATACACGAAGCTAGGAAAGACACAAAACAATATCAAGAGTAGAGCACAGTTTCCACAATGTAATAGATGATGAATGTGATACTCATTGTAGTATCAACACTTGAGACCACCATGCAGAAAATCTATGATGAATTTGTCACTGTACATAAAACAGTTGTCAGTGTGCATGGCTTGTAGTAACAGAGCAAGGATTTTTTTCAAACTCTTAGAAACATACATGACGCCATCACCCATGTATAAGAATGGACAATGTTGGGATCCTTTTTCACGTATACATTCTACGGATGAAGGAATCATCCAATAAATGATGATAGGAGAGGAACTATGGGGAGATTATCATCATCATTCCAATCTTCCAAATGACAATGAAGATTATTCAAATAAGTTAAAACACCCATCATTTATTGATTTCTTGCCGAATTTTGTTAGAATACAAACTAGAGATTTTGAGCGTAATTTGTCCAACATAGAAGAAACAATTTCTATAAACATTTCAACCAAGACTAATATTGTAGAGAACATTCATGTTGGAAAATACTATTCTCCATTGGAACTTGATAATTACAGTGCTCTGTTTCATAAATTTAGAGATATTTTTGCATGGTCTTATGAGGAGATGCCAGGAATTGACTCAAGTATTGTTGAGCATGAGATTAAAATGTACCCTGATGTCAAACCAGTATGACAGCGGCTTCGACCTATTCATCCTATGAAAGTCATTGCCATTAAAATAGAGGTTGAAAAATTTTTGTATGTTGGCTTCATTTTCCCTATACCTCTTACCGAGTGGGTATCTAACATTGTTCCAGTAATGAAAAAACAACAGACAATTCGAGTCTGCATCAATTATATGGATGTAAATCAAGAATGTCCAAAAGACAATTATCCTACACCCTTTCTTGACCAAATTATTGATGAATGTACCAGATGCGAAATTTTTTCATTCATGGATGGATTTTTTGGCTACAATCAAATCAATATCTACGCACAGGACCAATCTAAAATATATTTTATATGTCCTTGGGGAACATTCACCTATCAAAAGTTACCTTTTGGATTGAAGAATGCAGGAGCTACATTTCAGAGGGAAATGAATTATGCCTTCCATGACAAGAAGCACATTGTTCAACCTTATCTTGATGATTTACCTGCTCATTCACGAAAGCAGTCTGATCACCTGCAACATTTGAGAGAAATATTTTTACGGTGTTGACACTACAAGATAAGACTCAATCCACACAAGTGTGTGTTTTGTGTTGGCTTTAGTCGGTTGCTTGGATTCACAGTCTCAAAAGATGGAATTAAACTCGATCCAATTAAGGTTCAGGCAATCCTTGACTTTCCTCCACCTTCAAACTTGTTACGGTTACAAATACTTCAAGGGAAGGCAAACCTTCTAAGGAGGTTCATTCCAAACTATGCTAAGTTGGTTAAAGGTTTTACATGTCTATTGAAGAAAGAGGTACCCTTCCACTAGGATCAAGTTGTGCAAGCTTCCTTTGATGCTCTCAAAGATTTCGTGATTAGAGCATCATTAATGTATTCCCCAAACTATAAAAAATACTATTACCTGTATCTTGCTGCTTTAGATACAACCATTAGTATGGTTTTAGTCCAAGAAGAAAGTGGAAGTGAACATCCTATTTATTACTTGAGTCGTAATCTCAACAATACAGAAAATAAGTATTCCTACATCGAAAAATTAGCTTTGACAACTATTCAAGCTGTATAGGGATTTTGTCATTACATCCTGCTCCGTAAAAATACCATTATATTAGATTTCAACCCTATGACATACATTTTGTCACATCAATTGCTAAGGGGAAAAGATTCAAAATTGATAGAAATTTTGTAGGAGTTTGACTTGGAGTTCATTAAGTCTAAACTAAAGAAATCTCTTGTATTTGTCGAGTTACTTTGCGATCTTCCATCATCCTCCAATGATTTAACATCAGAAGCATAAATCTTGGATGAGTCTCTGTTTCTTATCTTGTCAAGTGATCCATGGTATGGAGATATATTGGTCTATCTCCAGACCAAGCTTTTCGGCCTAATACCTCTTGTTCTAAAAAACGACGTACTCGATACCAAGCCAAAGATTATCTATTCATTAGTGAAACACTTTATCATCATGGTGTCGATAAGATTTTACATAGGTGCCTCGCTCATGAGGAAGCCAAAAAATATTTGAATAAATGTCATTCAGGTGCTTGTGGGGGGCATTTATTTGGTTACGCTACCGCACAAAGAATTCTTCGTGTTGGTTACTTTTGGCCAACTACTTCCAAAGATTGCATTATTCCTGTCAGAAGTTTCCATGCTTGCCAAATATTTGACCGAAAAACCAAATTACCACTTGCACCACTTGCAACACTGCATCCATTCTTTGTTGTTGGCCCAGTTGCCAAATGGGGCATTGACTTTATGAAATGTAACCCCACCTTCGCCGAGGGGCATGGGTATATGATAGTTGTTGTTGACTATTTTACCAAATGGGCTGAGGTGATGCCAACATTGAACAACAATGGTGAAATGGATGCTTTATTTTTCTTCAACCATGTGGTTGCTAGGTTTGGTGTATCGCAAGACATAGTTGCAGATCATGGATCGCATTTTCACAATCACATGATGGTTGAGTTGACCGCCAAGTTAGGACTGTCACATGATAGTTCTACTCCATACTACCTGCAAGTTGAGGCTATCAACAAAGTCCTTAAGTGCATGTTGCAAAGAATGATTGGAGTTCATAAAAGAAATTGGCATTTAATCTTGTACTCGACTATGTGGGCATATCAAACCTCGGTGAGAAATGTGACCATATTTACACCCTTTCAATTGGTGTATGGTTTGGAAGCAGTCTTACCAATCCAATGTGAAATCTCGTCCCTCAAAATCGCTATTGACTTGCTACCTGACACTTCTGAGGAAGAAGCATGTTTCTTAGAGTTAATCCATCAGGGTGAAATCCTTCATGATGCGACATTAGCTAATGAAGTGCACAAGAAACATATTAAGGTGCAATGTGATAAAAATGTCAAGCCTCGTGTCTTCTTAGAAGGTGACCTGGTCTTGCTTTATGATCAGGAGTCCGATAAACTTGGCACAGGAAAATTTGAACCACTTTGCATGGGCCCTTACATTATTAAGCATGTTTTGACGAAAGGAGCCTATGAGTTAGTAAACTATGATGGTATTCCATTGTCACAGCCTGAAAATGGGTTGTACCTTAAACGTTACTATGCTTAGTTAAGTGTAGTAAAACTCACTGTATATATGATGCATGTGTGTGTGTGTGTTTCTTTTAGAGTTTTATTGGTTAAGTAATCTACTTTGCATTTGGTCCATATGTCGAACTTTTCAGAACCATTTGTTGGTTACGCCGATGGGGCTAGTCATAGTACGCAGAATTTATCCTCTGCAACATGGGCCATTTTTGCTCCAAGCAACGCGTTAGTGAGTTTTAGAAGGATATATATTGGATGATGAACAAAAAACATCGCTGAGTATAGCACATTGATTGAACTCCTCTCTGACGCAATTTCACTTGGCATATGCCAAATCATTATTAGGCTAGACTCACAACTCGTTGTACTACAACTTACTGGCATTTATACCGTTCAAAACCCAACAATTCATCACATGTTCCTTAGAGTTCATATTTTGGAAAGGTATTTTGATTTTATTCAATATCGTCATATTTCCATAAATCTAAACACATTAACTGATTCTCTAGAAAATTATGTGTTAAATATACATTTGCGACATATGTAAAGTAAATATTTTCAATTCACATCACCAATTGAATAGGATTGCATCACTTAACCATAATGAAACTCTGAAAGTAAAATAGATAATTGTGTTATATTTTTTTACAAATATTTTGTGTCCAAGACAAAAATTGGTCATTTGACCCAAAAACTCAAAATGTATGCAAAAACATCTAAGTAGACTAGTGTTTCTCATGACAATAGGTCACAACATGTGTTATCATATGTAAGAGTCTCATCCAATGACTCAGCACACCAATGGTGTGGCACTGTAGTCGCATAGGTAACTCATTGATTCGGACGTCCGGAATGCCTAGGGTCAAACCCTCTATGTGGTCCTGTAGCTTAGCCAATGTCTTGGCTAAATCTAAGTCTCAGAGAACTACTCTCCCAACAGGCCTATGTGCTGGCCCATTTGCCTCCCGTTGGTGCCCCATAGGTCGAACAGGTCCAACATCTGCATACATTGAAAAAATGTTTTGTTTAGTCTTGGAAATAATAAAAAAACAGAAAAAAATGTAGAAACTTTAAAATAAAAAACACTTTGGTCAAACAAATTACCTATAGCACTCAACTGTGCTCCAACTAGTAACATCAAATCTAGATCACCATGGAAATCCATTCTTGAATATGGATATTTTGTGAAGGCCATATCCTATCAATCAAACCAGTCAAAGAATGCAGGGGTAAATGAGATCAATGATTGACCAACATGTCTAGCCATAAGATCTACCCATCCCTACATCCGTGGATCTTTGGGACCAAATACTCCCAGTGAAATAAGTTGTGGTTGCATAAGTTGAATCCTTTCCAAGGCGAAAGAGATCAGGATTGACCCATAGCCAAAAATTTTTGTCTTCCCATTTTTTACCTTCGTCAGTTGTTCTTTCATGGATGAAAGGACTTCCTCACACTAGTTGAACACTTTTGGCTCTAAACACTCTAAAGCATACTGCATGTATTATCTATTTGCCAAGTGTAGTGTTGCACTGCCAGCGAGTTTGGCAAGGGTAAAGAGGATATCCTCAATAGTAAATCACTAACATCCCTAATGTTAATCTTTCCATCTCTGCTAGGTTGAGCTCCTTCCCGGCACTACTGTCGTATATAGTCTCTCACTGATTCACCTCCTTTGGTAAACCCTGATAGTGAGATGGGGGCATCCTGACTTGATAGTCCAATTAGAAAGTATATATCATCGATAGTAAAAGGGATCACTTTGTCCCTGATGTGAAAGGCCTTATCGGTAGGATCCTAAGAACGAACAAGGAACTGTAAAGCTCAATTTGTTGCTGGATGTTAGATAATCGAAAATACTTGAGTAACCCATAATTCGTTAGGGCCTCAACCGTACCCTGATTATTTAGGGAAATAATATCTTCTTCTTCATGCTCTAGTTCTTTCCATATAATCACCATTTTGATCTGATGAATGTCTGCAATGCAACCATTAGACAAATTAGGCTCCACTTTTTGCAAAAAGCATTGGAAAATTTGGGAGAAACCAATTATGTAAATTTTGTTTTTGCACCCAATGCACCCCTCCCATAGAGATAGTGCACTGCAATGCATACAACCTTCTAGGTGTGTGCAATGTAGCACACTTTTCGATACTGAAAGGGTGCGTTGATCCAGAGTTAAAAAATTGAAACCCTAGGGGCCTCAAAAGCTCAAAATTTTGCTTAAAACTGAAAATAAATGGAATGAAATGAAAGAGAATAGAGGTAGCTCCTACCTGGTCCAGACGACATGAGGAGTGGTCCACTGAATCCTCTGCAATCATCTAGTGAACTTCAAGGTAAAAATTTCTCCAGAGCACCAAAATCAAAGGTAAAAGTGAAATGGTAAAAATGAATGGTAAAACTTGTTTTTATGTTTATTTCTTGCACATTAATGGAGTAAACATTAGTTTTGTCCATTTTTATCCATGAAAGAGGTATTTTTTTATCTATTTTGATGTTTTTTGAGTAGGTTTAACAACTGAAATGTAGAATTTCACGTGCTCAAATGTAAATTGAACATCTTTGACCACAAAGCAAACTTTTATCTCTTTTTTGAGCTTTGTTAAAATCGAAAAAGGAACCCCCTTGGAGTCCTATTTAAGCTCTTTTCAAACTCTCTAAATATGAAAAGATTGCCGAGTGCTTGTCCATTCCATCTCGTTAAAGGATTGGAAACAATATCTCTCTTGTATTATTTTATGTTTTTTTCAGACTTGAGAGATTATTTTATGAAAAAGAACTTGTGGAGTTTCCTTTTCGTCCCTTTTCAAACTCCCTAAACATGAAAAGGACTGAGTTATCTTTGTCGTTAAACTCGTTAAAAACATAAAATAGCGACAAACTGGTCCATCCAGACAAGACCGAGTTTCACCTTCTCTAGACTTATTAAAACATCAAATAGCGATGGATTCACTCAAAGGGTGAAATTATAAAACAAACATATGTTATCGTGCTCAAGCTTGATAAAAAATAAAGAGGTACTAGTCAGTAATGACTAGGGAAATGGGAAAAATCCAAGAAAACTTTATGGTAGCAAGTCTCTCTTGAGCATGAAACTTTCACCTCATCACCGTGACTACGTGGGTTGGGTCATTCATCTTGATGGTTATCACACCATTGGTCTATCATACCATCCATTACTTTGTTTTGGGTCAATCCTACCAATTCATCTTAGTGTCGCTGACATGTTCAAGAGAAGTCATTCAGTTCAAACTTCATCCTTTGCAATACCATAAAACTTCATTTTCATGACTACCATTCCTGAGCCTTCTGTCGTTAGTCGTTTTTTTTCATCTCCAAAATCATTTACCTCGTTTGGTGTTGTTGATGTCGGATACATCAAGGGCCTCCTACGACAAGTCGTTTCTTGTCGACATTAGCACATCATCCAAGAAGTTGACTTAGAAACACCCTTTCAGTACCTTGAGGCTTGCATACATAAATGACAGGTTTCTCGCTTCCAGTGATAGGTTGACATCACTAGCTTTCAACCGAAAGAATTTGTATGGTGTTCGGTGTCAAATCATTTATTCACACCATGCGAAATGTATTGTAGTACCTTGAGGGTCATCATCATTATCGGTGATTCCTCTCACGTCTATTAATGACTTACATCATTGGATGATAATCAGACGATGTCTTCCCATGTTCAACTCCATAACATCTATTCACATAATTAGACTTGTACTTGAGCAAAAGATTGAATGAGATTGAAGACCCCGAATCTAGTTTCATCCATCCGGGCTGCGATATTTTCAAGAGTACTAAATCAAATGTAAAATGGCCTTACATTCATGGTCAATCATTCATGGGTCTATATCTATAGACGACCGTATTTTTACATGTAATGAAAGTTTATAAGCTAAGCATGGGTATGCCTTCCCTCAACGATTTCATGAGAAAAATCAAATTATCATGATATATCTATTGTAATTGATGTAGGTCACCTTCTGCTTCGAAACCTCCTCTCCACATAATAAAGCATTTCACTCGACATACACATTTACGACTTCATGCTTTAGGGGGCAATTGTTACATATCCCTTTGGGCACATCAACCCCAACCTATAGATCAATACTATGAGGGCCCATCAAACCCTAATTTAGTTGTTACATGCCCTAAAGAAGTCAACCATCAGAATGCCTAGCTTCCCAAGAAATTTCATGACCAAAATAATCTAGAAACTGCCTCTAAGAAGATGAGTGCAGGTAGGCCTTCATTAGGGTGTGCAGGAATGCAAATCATACATTGATAGGGTGCTATGCAACACACTTGGTCCTTCTTTAGCCTATGCTAGGTGAATTTGAGTGAATTTCTATGAGGGTTTGAAAGATTCCTTATCCATTGGATGCCTCTAGAAGTTTCTCAAACCTGTCTACTCATTTGATCTCATATTTGTATGAGGAAGGGAGTTAAGGAGCATCAATCCCTGATCCCTTACTCCATGGAACTAAATTCTAATTTTGGGAGGGCATTCATTATCACCATTTATGGCATAACTTCCTTCATTCACCTATAAAAATACCACTCATTCAAGTGATTAGGGGTTGGAAATTATTGAATTATAGGGAGATGCTGTTAGTGTGAGACTTAAGTTGATTTCAAGTATTGCAATGATGTCAAAATGTCTTGCTTGTTATGAGGAGAGGATAGGATTGAATTGGAGGAGTGATGCTGAATCGAGCAATGGGTTGTAACTCTTCCTTTTACTAATAAAGTGTTCAAATATTTTTCCATATCCTTGTGTTATTCATTTATGCTTTCATATGTGTATCATGTACTTGATTCCATGCTATGTTTAATCAATAGATCATTTATTGGTTGTTGTCTCTTGTCTATGTGTAGGTGCTCTTCAAGCAGATTAAGTACGGAGAGGAGCGATAGAGCTGGTTAAGGGAGATAAGGAGCAAGCGAAAGCTACAGGTAGGCTTCTTTGCCTCTTATTTAATCTGTTGATCATCGAAAAAGTAGAGAATGCTTTGCACTATTGTTATAGACTTAGCTACTAGTCTAGGGTTTTAAGCATTTATCCGTAGGCACTAAAACTTCCCAAAACAAATAGGTCCCCTTACCGAAGCTAAGCACAAGAATCAAGTCTAGCTAGAGATCAATAGGTACATGGAGTATCTAAGATGAGAGGCTACCAAGGAAGACTTGGAGCTGAGTGCAGATAATTTGTAGAAGTACATTGGTGGTCCCACTGTCATTAAGACCATGCTATGCATGCTTCAGGATGAGTTGGACAAAGTTTCCAAGACCATATACCCATAAGCTATGGAGGAAAGTGTTTGCCACAAGAAAGAAACTATCAAGTAGTATGGGGAAATTATAGCATAGTAAAAAGCTTGGTACCAGTACATCACCAAGAGTCATCAAGTAGAGGTTGTTGATTTGGTCTTTCCCCAAACATCCGAGTCATAGTGTTTGTGTTCTTAGGTTGCCTATAGCCTATTTTCTCTGACATGGGTACATTTGGAAAATGTATATTATTTATAAATATGTTGTAAATAAAATTCCAGGTGTCATTAGTGGAATGTCAACGAACACTATGTAATGTAATAAGTTATTTGTGAAGGAAGTTGAAGAGATATGAGGGTATTCAAAGAGTCCCAAAGTGGAATGTCAAAGGTAAACCCACCCTTTGTTATAAATAGAACCTCATAACTCATAGAAGGGGCTTTTCGGATTCAAGATTTTGGCTACGCTTAGGCTTAGAGAAGGCTTGGGAGCATTGTGACGAGCTTTTTATTCTCCGCAACATAGAGAAAGTATGCTTCTTTGGAGGAGAAGGAGGTGTTGACTGTAATGTTCCACTATCGAGGCTAATGGTTTTCAATGGTGTAAGTATGGATGCAACTTTCACTTATAGTAATATAATTGAACCGACATGTTTTCACGCATATGTTTTTATTACAGGTCAACTATTCTGGTTACTTTATAAATTTATGTTGTTTAACTTATGGATTTTTTTATGAACTATTTTGTTTGCAATTCTATGAATCTAGTTGAAGGCATGTTGTTGGATTAACCTGTGACTTTGTTTTTCTATGGACTATTTTTCATTGTCGTTTGTGATGTCATTCTTCTTGTGCTCCTTTCAAGTTGTGAACTATTACAGGCTTCTAAGGGACACACTTCCTTTTCCCCTCCGTGTGTTAGAACCCCCATGCATCTCCCTTGACTTGCTGCAAGGCCAGACACTTTCTTCTGACCAAAGTCATCATACTTATGTCTATGCACTACTGCAATCAAGGCACTACATTACCACCCACTATTGGGACCCCTACTCCAAATGATCTGAGGTCCAGTTGGGACTTATTACCAAAGAGATCCCCTTGAATGTTGGTGGGTCAATCACTATCAACATTTCTAGCACTAGAAGGAGGGCTAGATAATGAGTTGAGCCCTCAAAATTTGTTTTGAATCTTTGCACATCATCCATGACTTACATCACAATCTCAACCTCGACATGTTTTTCTCACGCTCGTCATTTGAAAGTGTCAGAGGATGTTATCAATGACTTTTCATGACTTAAATATGATGGTGAAGGCAGAATAGCCTTCTTATGACACAAAGTTTCCTTTTTGACAATCTGTGACAAGAATGAAGTCCCTTCGGACAACATTGCCTATGGTTTGTTCACTTACACGTTCGAAAGGGTCATTAAGAAATGGTGTCTCACATTGCCCACAACCTCTGTTCAATGTTTAAATCATATAATCAGAGAGTTAGGAAGTTATTTTATTTGTTATGACCATAAAGCATTTGATAGAAAAGCCTTAAAATTATGAAAATAACCTGATGTATTTGTTGCACAATTTTGGCAACTCTTCCATCATCTCGCTTTTGAAATTTTGGAAGATGAATTTGATTAGGATTTTCTCACATAAAGGTTTAATTATCTTCTTCACATATCTAACAATCCACATGAATTAGAATCTTTCAAACCCCTCCCAACATTCCTCAGCATTAGAGCTTCCAAAGCTAAGATGGACAAGGTTGTTGTAACAAGTTACCCTTTGTCATCTTCTCATGAAACCACTCTATCTCTGTAGGACGAAGTGGTAGAAGTTGTGAATCCACTAGTTTATTGTCACCTCCTCCCATCCCACCTGCATTAGATTTCTATGTAGATCTGGACTACAAGCCTGATGGTTGTTAGGTGGCCTCATTTCCTTGACCTTTGTCCATTGGTTCCTTTCATCCTTTGATTTTGATGTGTTGTTTTCATCAGTGTTAGACTCCACATGTGATGTTCGTGAGGAATAAATTATGGATGGAGTTGGTGTTAAGTAGTCAACCTGCACTATGTTTTCTTATGAGTATGTGTGGCAATCTGAAGAAGAAGTTGCAGTATAGGATGACCTCTTTTTGTCTGTACCTCGTCCTCTTTATCCTGACATCTTCGACGATTCGACCATTTCTAATTTTTCTTGTGAAAATTTATCCCCAAATGTGTCTACTTTTGATCACTCATGGACCATCCAGGATGTGAGTTCGTCATTTGGTTGCAGAGAGGACAAATATTTCTTATCGAATCTGCTTGACCTCTTATCTTTCATTTCTAGAAGTTCAGAGGGTCAAATTTTTTATTTGTCATCAACCTCTCTATATGCTTTGTTAGATCACGAGGATGGTGATGTCCATCCTAAATTTTATGATCATGGTTGTCATGATCCCTTTACTCATTCATTTGATCACGATTATGATTCACCTACTATTGATATTTCTAAGCCACCGATCTTTGATGATCTACCTTCTAATGAAGTGGAATCACCTCAAGGTGTTGAGGCACTTTAGGCTGAGCTAATGGGTATGGTAGGTTTTCATAGCCTTGATGTTAGTTCCACTTCTAATCATAAATTTGTTGAATCACCCTAGGCTCCTCATCACTCTCTTGTTCACATTGAAAATCAATATGGTTTACAACTTTCACATCCTCCATGAGAATCACATGATCCTATTGCTCATGCATTGGAGGAGTCATATGTATCAAGCAGTGTGGTGATTTTTTTCTTCCTTTTTAATTTTTCCTCGTTTGTCACATTCGAAAGAGTATACATCTTTTTCATATGTGCACAATGTGACACAACATAATGATACTTCTGGAGGGTGCCTTTCATGTGCTTTCAATCTTTTCTTTTTTGTAAACGCATTCAAACTTCATACATTTTGGTTTGCATTGTTTTATATTTCTTGTTTATTGATTGGCTTGAATATATTTGTTTTGAGTCACACAATCACTCACATGGCTCAAACAATGTGCTAGTGGCTGCATTGAAAATATCACTTCACATGAGTTAGCCTATAATCTACTTAGCTTAGGAGTAGGAGTAGTGTTTTTTATAGTTTTGTCTTTTTATTACTTTTTTTCTTTGTTTTACTTCTTTCCTTTGATTTCTTGTTGGTTTATGTACCCATAGGATTAGTTTCCCCATGGAACCATGTTTTTCTTCTTGATACAAGCAAGGTGAACTACAAGAGGACTTGTACAACTATCAACATTTAGTTATCTATCTATTCCCTCTCTTTGTGAACATCTTGCATTTCTTTTAGTCAATGATACCTTGATGGAAAATACCTTCCTTTCGGAGTGAGTTATTGGTCAAATCACAATGCTTGTGATTTTAATGAGTACCTCCTACTCTAATCGGTTTTCTATAATCAGTTAACACTTGTCAACTCAGTCAAGTAGAGTAGGGTGACGGGGAAAACCTTAACAAGTATGTCATAGATATGTATAAAAGTCCTTCTTTGAAGGTATAACCTTTTCTACTCTCAATAATTCATGATCCCTCTTTTGCCTCATGAAATCAATAAGTGCCTATGCACAGTTCTTTGAAAAATGATAAAAAAAAATGAAATAAAGGTGAAAGAAGAGAAAAGCCTCCTATATAGAGAGGTGAAGCAAGTAACTTCGTCAGGGTACTATCTAGTATAGCTAGCAATGGAGTAATGATTATGTTCCTGAAGTGACTTTATTTGGGTATTGTCCTGGCCTGTTGGTAGTGGAGAAACACCATAGATGAAACTAAAACTCTGATAGTCTATATTACTTCTGCAACAATATAACCCTCATCCCCAATTGAAATTACTCACATTGACTTCTCTTGGTATGTGTGTTATCGATAAAGAGAATGGTAGGGACTACATATTTAACTCAAGCCAGTGAAGAAGCCACGACAATCAAATAATTGAATAATACTTCCAAACGAGTAAGACTCACTTTACATGAAACAAGGTACATATAGAGAGTTGGTGTTCTACCAGTGTGTCACCAATCTTGTAGCGGCTACAACCACCCTCGAAAAATTTGCCTAAGCCTCATTTTGGAGCCTCCCTTCTCAAGAACAATAGCTCATCTCACACTGACTTGGGTACTTTTGCTTTCATTGAGATTTATCTTTTGCATGTTGGCTTGTCTTTTCTTACTTTATTGACTGTCTAACCCACCAGCTAATCTCTTGACTTAGTTTAAACCTAGTTCTTGGCTTGCTTAATTGAACTATGCAATCCTTTAAGGTAACCAACCTTGCTCTCAGGAATTGTGTTGTCCAAGCCAGCAGTGAGCCTTCTACTCCAAAATTATGCAGAGCCAGTGGACAACTAACCTTCAGCAGTAAATTTTGCAGAGCATCAGAGATAGCCCAACATCACTCAGTCGAAAAATTATTCACAATTCATTCGCCTCAGAAGATGCTCAGTGAAGCCAAAGGGTTGTACAATCCTTCCCAAAACTGTGCAAACTCTCCAGGAAATGCATAGAAGTGTTTCTCAAAAAAGCAAAAGGAATCCATAGGAAGTAGGGATATATTAATAGTTCTTCGAAGATGGCACAATGATATCTTTAGAAGTTTCTTCCAGTTGTCACTTTTGTCCTTGATATTAGGCATGCATGTCATGAATTCCATTTTTTCTCAATTTCATATAATATATACCTCTATTGCTCATTTATATACTCGATCACCAAGCTCTACCATGCCTAAGGAGATAAAGGAATCTCCAAAGCATCATTTTCACTTTTTGGGTGAGTTTTTCTTTTATCATAATTTGCCACCATTTCTATCACTTTTTCTTGTTTAGCTTGTGAGAATGTTGTTTCAATTGTTTTATTGAGTGTCTGCTAGTGTTTTAACTTGTTTTATCTTGTAGAAGTGTTGTTTCAAGTTTTTCATTTCCTTTCTTAAGTGTCAGATGCATTACCCTATTTTTGCACTAACGGTCGCCATTGTGGTGTCTCTCTCCGTAGGCTTCGTTCACTTTCTGTTTGATTGATCCGTACAATTGTTTTAATTGCATCCATCATCAATCAATCAAATATGCACTCAACATCATACAATCCTTTAGATATGCTTGATTGCACACTCCCCTTGGGTAGATGTGGGCTCCCTTTGCCCAGATCTCACATTCACTTGTATGCAATGTGCAACATTGAAGCTCAAGGCCTCTACCTTGGATTCTAGAATTGCATAGAGGCTATCTTGGCTTGGCTCCAAATGAACACTATGTAGTTCTAGGAACCAGTCTCCCAACTTGGTAACTGAGACTGCACAATGTGGAGTCTCTCTTAGGCTCTGCCCGAGACTGAACTATGCATTGCACAGTTCCAATCATCAAGCTTCCAAACTAACTACTAGAGCTATGCAGTACATAATTTCCACAACCATCGAGTCACCCCTATTAGTAAAAAATTGTGCAATTGCTCTCATCAGATGCCCTGATTGCTGCTTGATCACACTTTGAAGTTATATTTGTAAGAGATAATGTTTGCTTTCCATGAGTGTCCTTTTTGTCCCACATGTACCACACTTTTGAGGAACTTCTCTCCAATAGTCATTGTACAATAGTGCCAAAAGAGAACTTCTTCAAGAGAGACTACTGAAAGTAGTAATGGGGAAGTGGTTGAGCTAGTGTCAGTTAACTTTCTAATATATGTAGAAACTCAGTTATCCATAGAAAAGGAGTCAACTCTAACATGACAATAAGTCGAGAAATAGTAGTAGAAGGTAGAAATCCAATATAAGGTCACGACAAGAGGAATTTGTTGACATAATATAGGGAGAACAAAGTTGTAGAGTAAAGGTGTATTCAATCTTCATGTAGACAACTTTGGAAGCAAAAGCAAAAAGATGTAGAGGACATCGATAATAGAGAGGAGGAAGAGAAAAAGTAGAGCTTCGAGGTAGCATAACTGAAGTTATAGGAGATGGAGAAGAAGTTAAAGGAGGAACGAGAGCCGATAAGAAGAGAAAGATAATAAATTATGAAACAGTGAGAAGAATAAAGGCAAGGTGTAATGACAGAGAAAACAACGTCCATAAAGGTTGAGGAGTTAGAGCAGCCAACAACTAAGGTAGACAATGAATAGATGTAGTATTAGGAACAAGATCAGTAGATTGAGCAGTTGATTGAGAAGACATACATGTACTTAGAGCAGGAGCCAGGAAATGAAGAGACTGACCCCATG
The DNA here is from genome assembly GCA_000404065.3 of Pinus taeda. Classification (NCBI taxonomy): domain Eukaryota; kingdom Viridiplantae; phylum Streptophyta; class Pinopsida; order Pinales; family Pinaceae; genus Pinus; species Pinus taeda. Next base: position 14,625 of record APFE030974110.1, on the reverse strand, counting down.
CTGAGAGTACCCGAGGTCACCTCTCAATCTCTTCGACCTCTAGTGTCAAATCCAATCCTGAGCAAAGAAGGAGATGTTTTCCTCCTTCGTGATGATCCAATCATGGATGTGTACAATCTTTCATTTGATGAGTTGCACAAGAATATTGTACAAGCGCAAAGGAAGCACCTACTAGATGATCACGTATCACTTTCATTCATGAAGGGAAGGGTGATAGTTTCAGACACAGGAAGCATCCAATTGCTCTTTGCCGAAGCCACCTTGGCCTATGCCAAAGAAGCAAGCACCAATATCAAGTACTTGTTGGTTGAGAATGAAAAAGTCGAAAAGAAATTATAGCAAGCCAGGGAGGAGGCAGAACAATCTCAAGAGCAGAGCGTAGTTTCTGCAATGGTGGAGATGAGGAAAGTGATACCTTTTGTAGTATCAACACTTGAGACCACCATGCAGAAACTCTATGATGAATTTTTCATGTGTATAAAGAAGTTGTTTATGTGCATGACTGTAGTAGCAGAGCATAGAGTTTGTTCAAACTCTTAGGAACATACATGCTTCCATCACCCATGTCAAATAATTGACAGTGTGGTACAAAGGGGCCCCACTTCACTTGCCGAAGCTGATGAAGTTGTAGCAATAGCTAGACAAAGAAAAGATATAGATGTAGATCTAGAACTATGAGCAGCTCACCCCATTGCTCAGCAGCTTACAGGCTTTATATGCACAGTTGTATAAGAGTTTGGATGTCATGGTGAGGATGCACAAGATCTTGTCAATTGATTCTCTCACCAAAGTTAAGCAAAGAATCAAGTCCAAATAGAGATTGACAGGTACATGGAGAAGCTAAGGTGAGAGGCCATGAAGGATGACTTGGAGCTAAATGCAAATATCTTGAAGAAGTACATTAGTGGTCCTGCCGTAGTCAAGACCATGTTGCACATGCTTCAATATGGGTTGGAGAAGGGTTCCGAGGCTATATACCCAGAAGCTATGGAGGCAAGGTTTCGCTACCAGAAAGACACTATGAGGCAGTATCAGGACACCATAGCACAATATCAAGCTTGGTACGAGTACATCACTGAGAGTCGTCAAGCGGAGGTTGCTGAGTCGGTCTTTCAGCAAACTTCTGCGTCATAGTGTTTGTATTGTTAGGTTGTCTCTAGCCTATTTTGTCTCACATGGGTACATGTGGAAAATGTATACTTTTTACAATTATGTTGTAAGTGAAATTCCAAGTGTCAAGTGGAATATGAATAGTCACTATGTAATGTAATGAGTTATTTGTAAATTAAATTGAAGATTCATGAGGGTAGTCAAAGAGTCACAAAGGGGAATGTCAAGGTTCACCCAACCCTTTGTTATAAATAGAACCTCATAGCTCATAGGAAGGTATTTTGGGAGCCAAGAGTTTGGCTATGCTTAGGCTTAGAGAAAGATTTTGAGTATTCTGATGAGCCTTGGATTCTCCACAACATAAAGTGAGTATACTTATTTCAAGGAGAAGGCAGTGTTGACTGTAATGTTCCATTATTGGGGCTAGTGGTTGTGAATGGTGTATGTATGGATGGAACTTTCACTTATAATAATATAACTAAGCCAACATGTTTTCGTGCATATGTTGTTATTATACTTCGATTATTCTAGTTACTTTAGAAATGTATGTTGTATAACTTATGTATTTTCTTATGAACTATTTTTTTTGCAATTGTATGAATCTGGTTCAAGGCATGTTGTTGGATTAACCCATCACTTTTTTTTTTTTTTTTT
>APFE030974101.1:0-12398 GCA_000404065.3 Pinus taeda | reverse complement strand
AATGAAATCAACTTTAACACAGACCTTTGTCATCAGACTAGGACAGACAATTATATGCATCAAACTTTTAGTTCTAAGTGATAACACTTCCCATTACCTTTTTATTTGGTTGCAATCAAGGCTTACTAGTACTGTCACATCACCCAACTGTTAGTTATATAAACACATCAATTCTTACCTTGTCACGCTAATAACAAGCATGTTTCGCTACAACTTGCTCACACATGTCAGTCTCACATTCTAAAGATCAAAACAATCATATCTAATAATTTGAAATCAACCTTTACCAAGGCTAACAATCATGTCATAATCCATAGTGAACTCATAGTCCTTAGACACAATGCTACAACTATCACCTACTATACTCAAGTGCATATCAACTATCTCAACATATATGTGTTAGTACAATCATCTTAAAACAAAATCATTTGAACACACTCATATTATGAAATTCATCAAACATTCAACCAACTTGCAACATACCATGTTAAATAAATTAACTAGATGACATAATCAAACAGTCAAGTACCAAATATATGACATAAGAAAACTGATAACTTAATGTAGCTCAGGGGAGGCTATCTTGTCTGCACAATCAAGCTAGTTAGCACGATATAACTTCTCAACACATCATATTAAACATAAATAAGATCATGATACCCAAAATAGTCACTAGCTAACATGTTTACATCATAACTCATATACTATTATCATTCACACATATGAAAAGTCAATCTAGATTAGCACAACACCATATCAAAAATATGTTAGCTCATACCTGAATATCATAACCATAACCATCTGCATAGGCCAATCTAACTTAATGTGATACATATAACATCAAGATATAAATGTTATAACCCTACTCTTCAAGCTAACTATCATTTAAAACAACACGTTAACCTATAAGATACTTCATCAATAACATATACCATAATAATCAAGTTATCTAATATAAGACAAGAATAGTGATGCATACAAATAAAGGTTACTATCATTCTTGACTATCCGACACATGTGCATATAACTACACTAATCAACTGACATCCATCATGAAAGTAATGATAACATCAAAAGTCATGAACATAAACCTAATGTATATAAACCTAATGCATATAACAATTCTTGACTTACATACCTACATGCCAAACATACAATACCTGTATGATGATTTTCTCTTACCCCAAAGTCCAATGTTGCAACCTCAATATGATGATCTTCATCTCCTATTCTATCTCAGCGAACACATTAGAATCATAACAACCAATATCGCCATGATGACCTAAATTGTATATAATTACTTCACAAGGCATGTTTACCCTACTATTCATGCATAAATATAACCAAGGCCATACATGCATAACAACTGCATAATAAACCATTCACACATGAAGACATACTCCATGACAACACTTTCAACTTTCACATGGAGACATCACTACAACCATGATCAACACCATGAAAATGCAACAAGAACATGGAATACATGCATAAGGAACACGTATGCAACCAACATGAAATAATGATCAAAACACAACCTAAGGAGAGTGCAAACATCCTTTGATACCACTCTGTAACACCCTCCTCTCACATCTACCCAAGAAATTGTCCAGCCAGGGTAAAGATGTGACGAGAGGCTACTATGATATGATTCAACCTCCTAGGAAACCTTAAGGAAATGGAATCGATGGAAACACAACACACAAAGCTCCCTTAGGTGCTTCAAGACCCCCAAGATCTAATCCACCACTCCAGGTTCCCAACCCCTGAGTTAACCTAGCTTTTAGATGAATTAAACATAAAGTCACTCTTATGACAAGGCATGCATGCGACTGTAACCCTATAGTTTCTCTCACAGGCTTTCCTACCAACAACCAAAGACATAATTTGTAAGTGCTATGCCAACAACTCTGGGATTTGAGACACTTTTTCAGGCCCAGAGCCTAGGTCACTGCCTAAAATTGATCCATCTCTTGAAATCAGTAAAATAAATGGAAATGAAAGTACTAAAGAAAATACTTGTTCAAGACCTTGACTACACCCCTACTAGCCATAACAAACATTTTGTCAAACACTTAGTAAATATGCAACCTACATGTGTAAATAACATATCTGAGCATAGGGGTCTCATACTTATCTAATATTCGCTATGAATCATTGTATCCTTATCACATTAGCTGCCATTTCATTCATTAGGTCATAGATACATTGATCATTCAATAACAAGTAAGAACATGATGAGAGCTACACATGTATGCCGTCATAAAACATGTAAATAACCAACATAATAGGGGCATAACTACCCATGAAATCACAAACATGTAAATGTTGGTTTAAGAGGGCTTGAACTAGGTTCTGAGTGTACTACACACCAACAAAACCCTCAACCATTGGCCCTTTTGACATTGACCTGCAAGCAGATCGCAGTCTCACCTGAAGCGGTTATGGGAGATTGCAGAACTAGGTTTCTGCAACCATAGGGATATCCGCGCTATGGCACCTGTATATTCACTTATATTTTATACCTATATACAAATTCAAATATATGAATAAATTTGTGCTGATGATTAACTTCACAGATTAGTTCTTAACAGATAAACATAACAGAGAATAATATAACATGTATTCTTCCATGTAATTCAATAAAAATCATGCATGACGATATTTATAACAATAGATAATGAACACGGAAATATGCAAAATCATTTGCCAAAAATTATTCTTTATTAATAAGTATCTTTAATACATACACTTCTCTGACCTGCATACACAACTGTAGGTGGTATGTGCACTCAGTTGCAGACTCTTCCAAGGCCTTCGTACACTCAATTGTGGAACCTTCCCAAAAATACAGACCCAAGGCAGAAAATCTAATCAATTTATGACTTCTATCTATCCTTAGCTCTCAAAAAAGTATTACACTTCCTTATATAGGTTTCCTTACTATAAGACCATGGTCCACATACTATGGATATGACAAAAAAGTGGACTAATACCCAATACTCATTACAAAATAAGGGACTTTGATCCACCCGAAAGCCCCTAAACACTCCATGATGAATAGAACTTGTCCAGCTCAATGTGCTCTGCTCTTGAAAATGCAGAGTCTTTTACCAAAAACTTGGACCAAGTTAGGTTGTGCCCAATAGGCTCCCAACACTCACCCATGACTCGTCCCAAGTCACTCAACTACGGTTCCCTTGGTTTTCACTGCAATTCCATTGTATAATGCATGATTATGCTAGACTGTCTTTGCCATTTGTTTCTCCTCTCGGCACACCTCTTCCAACAATGCCTCTGTGGTTGGGCCATAAACCTTCTACAATATTTATGTCTCCCTTTTCTTCAATTCTTTCAGCCTTTTTTCGACTGTTTAAGAAAGTTGCAGGGCGTCATCTTGCCATGGTTGTGTCCTCTCTTACAAAATTTGCTCCTTCCTTTGAAGATCATCTATCTGCTTTTGGAGGTTCTTTACTTTGGTAGTACTGCTGAGCCTCTACAAGACTGGTAGGGTCTTCATAACTGCCAAGATCTCATTGCATGGCTTCTGCTTTAGTTGTACTTCTTCCTCGATCTTCTGGATGTTTGGATCCTCCTACAGTGAGGTCCAAATCTTCATTGTGGCATCCAATAATTTTCTGTAGTCTGCCACTATGTAAGAGATGCCTTTTAATGTTGCTTTTAAGTCTTTCTTCCTCTTCTCCTGTAGTTATGGTAGTGTGACTAGCTGCATCGCTATTTTCAACTTTGATATCTACACTTCATACTCAAATTTCATCTTTGCCAATGTATTATTTGATTCCTTGATCGCGAGGGTGAGCTTCACGGCCTTCTCTACTGGTGGTTCCTCCTCACGGACCTTCACATTCGGGATCGTGCTACAAGTATCCTCAATGGATTTTTCCAACTACTATCATTACTTCCATGCATCGTCTCTTTTCTTAGCCACCTTCTCCAGCACAATTTTCTCCTTTTCCACCTACATCGTCAACACCGAGGTTCATTGTTCTCACTCCTACAACTTAGTTTTTAATCTTTGATGGAATTCGTGCAACACCTGAATGGGTAGTGTGAAAAATGTTCATTTTGATGGTCTTCCATTATATGATTCATTCTTTGTCCTCCAATGTGTCAACTTGTAGTGCCCCAGTTGGCACCTGAAAAATTCTAATGCCAAATTGTGTCTCTATTCTTCGCTCTTGCAGTGGCTGAGTTATTTGTTTTGGTTCTTTTGTTGTTTGTGGTAATGCCTCCATCTCTGCAATGCCCTATTATAACTTAGCCAATATCACTCTATAATGATCGTCAATTTTGTCCTAGATCTCTGTTGTGATCTCCTGTACCTTCTCTCTGATCTTGTTGATGTCCCCATCAGTGAGGATAAGAGGTACCGCGCCCTTGGACTTATCTGCTTTTTTCTTTTTACTCTTTCCCCTCACAGTTATTGGTACTCTCATTTTGACAATAAAAGGTGACTCCTCTGATATTCCTACATCACTGAGGGGTTCCCCATGCTCCCGCTTGGTTTCCTCTATTTCTATCTCTGCATCCTTTCCACTTGTACCTACATCCTGTGGGGTGCCCTTCTCTATTCTAGCCACTCCATTTGGTGGAGTCATCCATTCTTCCGACTAGTTTTGTACTACTGTGAGCAAATCATATTCGGTTATTAAGTATGGAAATGGGGGCCATGTCCTAGTAGGGTCCTTCATTGCCTTCACATAGGCTCTATAGATGTCCACTTTGAAGTCCGCAATGTGACAATACTGCTTACATAAACTAGGTGACAACCATGGATGTTTATTCACCACCATATATATATCCATTGACATCACCACAAATAAAATCCTATTCTTTGTAGTGTGCATCGTCTCCTTAGTAAACCAGAGGGAGGCATAGAAAATCCTATTCTATGTTGCGCGCATCGGCTCCTTAGTAAACTAGAGGGAGGAAAACCTCATTGTTTCACAAACATCCACCTTGACAGATGGAAAATGTGATTCTTATGGTTCTTTCCATGCAATTAGCACGATGAGGATTATCAACCAAGTGTAGTGGAATGTCTTCCCCTCTTTGTGTGCTTCCATCTAATCTATAAAATAATCCTTGCACAGATAGGTAACCCAGTTAAACTGGACCCCTGCGCTGCACTGCACAACCAAAGATACTACTGCTACAGGCACCTAATTTGTCTTGCACTTCCTCATTATCTTACTTTCCAAGATGTGCTCGATGAAACACACTCCTTGGTCATCGATGGAATTGATATCATATCTTCATGACTTCTTCACTAGTCTGAATTTGTCCTTCATCATTTGTGCCATCTCCTTATCATTATTTTTTCCCACAAATTATTTTGCGGGGTCTTTTCCCTAGTGACGCAATGTAGTGATTCTTCTAATTAACATCTCATCGATCGGGATCCTCGTCCCTAACTAGAGGCATCCATCATGTACCAGTGCGACGAGCTGTCACACAGGTTGTACTTGATGTGCTTCAGCCAAAGTGTGGCATATTCAACATGTTCAAGAGGTTCTCTCTCTACAATCTTGCAGTGCACTGGTGTAGCTCCAATGTCGTGACTCTACTTTCTGGGTACCGAACCTTCTTTAGATATATACTTGGTTCAAATTGTGGGTATTATCTCGATCATTAAAGTCCCAATCTTCCATATTCAACTATGGGATCTTCCCAACCACTTCGGCATCAAATGACACTTCCTCCGGCAACAATGGAGTGAACATGCCAAAATTTCTATCCTTTGGATTTTTAACTAGCTTGGAGCTTGGTTTTCATGGTGGCATGTAAGGTGGAGCACAATAGGAATCTGTTTGTCCCTTGTCTCCATTTAGTGAAATTCAGCTTCCTCTTCACTATCATTGATCTATTGAGGCACCTTCTATTGCATCGATGTCTTTCCTTTCTACACAAGCTTCTTCCCCTTATCTTCTTTGTTCTTCATGCACACTTCTTTATGTGTTTTATTCCTTAGGGATGTTCTTAGTTCCACCCTAGAGACCTCAACTGGTCTCTTCTTCTGCTTCTTATGTGGTTGTGGTTCTGTGGGTACCTATTTTCTCAGTGACCTCATGTGCCTTGGGGACATGGGTACATTCACTTCTTGTGCCTCCATAATACCCGCTAATCCTCTTTCTACAAATATTCTAACAAGTTCATCAAAACTCCTTTCAGACATACAATAACTCTTTCTCTCTTAGATGAAAATTTTGAATTCTCCAGGCACAAAGTGTAAAATGTGGCATGGGATACGATTTTTATAACAAATTTGAATTCCCAGCCCCATGACTAGCTAATATTTACTCGTTTAATGCAGGTATGGGGCTAGATACAACCAATTGTGCTTCATAAATGCCTTTCTCCCACGCCTTTTAATGACAATCTCCTTTTAACGGTAGATTTTTCCTTCCAATCATCATATTTCTAGCCAACTTCGATGAACCTTCCCTCATAGCACAATCACCTTTTCTTTGTCGCAGTTCCTTTGGACTTCATCATACTCCTCAGTATCACGTAGTAATCTTCCTTTGGCGAAGTCCCTTTTTGCAGAGTAGTTTATAGTCCCACACCCACTTTCAACAGTAGGTGGCACTAAGACTTTCCTTCCTTCATTTTTTAGTGCAAAGCTCCAGGGATAGAGTCATCCATGTATATCTTCAATCTACTACCATTGACTCGTCCTGAAATCAACTAACCATTCAACTCCGTGAGTTGAACTGCACCACCATTAGATATGTGCTTGATGATATATGGTCCTAACCACTGTGTTTTAAATTTTCCTCGGAACTTTGCAAATTTGCTATCATATAATAGTATAATATATCCTTCCCAGAATGTCTTCTTCTTGATATGCCTATCATGCCAAGCTTTCTCCCTTCCTTTTTGCACTTATTGATGGAACCCTTCTATGAACCTATCTTCTACTAGAGCTAGTATATGTGGTATTATTTCCTTCATAATGTCAGGGTCTTTCATATATGTGACAACTGCAATTCTCAAACTTGGCACAATATATTCCACAGACATAACTGCCTCTTGTCCATATACCAACCTAAATGGTGTCTGCCTCGTCAGTTTCTTGCATGTTGTTCTGTATGCCCATAACACCGCTCAAATCCTTAAATTTGAGTCATCTCTATTCACATTGCATACCTTGTTCAATGAATGCTCCAGAATTTTATTGAAAGCTTCCATTATTCCATTTTCATGAGGAAGATAAGGAGTGCTCTTCTGGTGGTAAACCTAAAATTCCTCAGTTAGTTATTCAATGGTCTTATTCAAGAAGTGTGTACCTTGGTCACTCATCAAGATATTCTGACAACCAAACCTGGACAATATATATTCAAAGATGAACTTTGTAGCAGTTTATACGCTGTAATCTGTCACTAGTTGTGCCTCTACCCATCTTGTTAAATAATCAGTGGTAGTGATGATATACCTCACACTAGTCTTCTTTCCGGGTGGAATGATAGGTCGAATGAAGTCAATATCCCATTTTTCAAAGGCTTACAAGGTTATCTGTGGCACTAGTGGCATCTCGTCTCTTCTAGATGGATTCCCTGTTATTTAACATACATCACATGCTTGACATAATTCTTTTGTGTCCTTATGTACTGTGGGCCACCATAGCCCAACTCTTAAGATTTTCTGCGTATTGGATTTTCCTGCATAGTTCCCACCTGCAACTCCTCCATGATCTTCAATGAGAATACTTTGTCATTTGTGTTTAAGGACGTATCTGCGTAGTACTTCATTTGGTCCAATTTTGTACAAATGTCCAGCAATTAATGAGAAATCAGTTGTTTGAACCACCAACTCCTTTTTTTTCTTCATACTGTACTTTGAGGGTGCCATCCATGTGGCTAGAAACTGAATAATATCTGTGAAGTGATCATTTGTGAATTTGATTGTGAATAGTTGTGCATTGGGCAGGTTATCTTTGATATTTGTGGGTTCTTCTCCTATCTTTATCCTTGATAGATGATCAAGCCTGACATTCAATTTCCCTAGCTTCACTATAACCTCGAAGTCATACTCTTGGAATAATAACAACCATCGACATATATTTCCACCTAAAATAGGCCTATTTACCATATATTTCAGTATGGAGTGATCAACGAACATTTTGAAATTCATTCCCAAAAAGTAGTGCTTGAATTTTTATAATGCATATACCATAGTTAATCCTTCTCTTTCTTTCATGTTATAGTTCTTTTCCCTCTTGGACAATTTTCTATTTGCAAATGCTATGGGATGATCAATTTCTCCTACTCATAGCCGCGCTAGCACTACACCCAATTCTATGAAAGAACCCAATTCTATCAAAGATGCATCAACATGTACATGGAACTCCTTCTTCCAGTCTAGGAAAACTAGAATAGACGCAATTACCATTTTATCCTTTAGTACATCCAGGATATTTTGACACTCTTCACTCCATTGAAAAGTCATGTATTTCTTCAAAAATTTCTCCATTGGTGCAATTATCTATGCGAATCCCTTTATAAAAATTTTGTAGTAGCTAGTGTGTCCCAGTGTCATGCGAAGTTGTCTTACTATTTTCAGTGCTGGTAGGTTCACAATAAATGCGATCTTCACAGGATCCACCATTAATCACTATTTACAAACTACATGTCCCAACATTATACCAAATGGTGCATAGAAGATACACTTCTTCAAGTTCAATGATACCTGGTACTGCCTACATTTATCCAAGATAAACCTTAAGCTTGCCACATACTTCTTTAATAGCCCAAAGACTGTCCAATTGTCGAAGTAAACTTCCAAAAAATTGTGTATCTATTCTTTAAATGTCGCAACTAAAACTCTGGAAAAGATGGCAAGCACATTCTTTAATCCAAAAGGCATCAACGTGTACTAGTAAGAACCCCACTCTATAGCAAAAATCATTTTATGTCTATCTTCTAGCACAATTCTAATTTGATGGTATCTTGAAAAGCCATCTATGAAAGAATAAGCCTCCTGTCTTTCTACATTGTCCAATAATTCATCTGTAAATGGTGTAGGGATGGGGTCATGCAGGCATGCATCATTCAATTTCCTTAAGTCAACACAAATTCTACCCTTTTTCCTTCTTTTTATAAACCACCATGGGACTTACCCATTTAGACTCTTTGACAGGTTCGATTATCCCAACTGCTAGCATTTTGTCTAGTTATTCTTTCTCCTTCTCCTTGTATTTTGGATTCAGTCTATAAGATCTCTACTTGACAGGCTTTGCATCAAGCTTCAAAGGAATCCTCATAACTCCCAAATGCCCTACTATTCCCTTCATATATGTTCAAAAATTAGTGGGGAACAATTCTTGATATTCATGCAAGAGATCTATTATCTTACTGACTGTGTCTTCATCCCAGTAATCACCTATTCTTACGTACTTCGGTTCAGCCTCTAACCCTATATTCACCTTCTTTGTCTTCAATGGATTCGTTATATTAGGCATCTCTATCTCAGGTCCATTTACTTTGCAATGACCTTCTAATTATTTGATGTCAATATTGTGAGTATCTTCATCTTCTTCCACAATGAGATTATAGCATTCCATTACATTACGTATCTGCGCAGCCCAATCAGGTTGCTAGATAACTGGAATTTTGTTCTCAAAAGTCTTCTTCTTAACTATATTCAGGGTTGCATCTATATGTGGACAGTCATCTTCAAATCTGAATGCCATTATAAATCCATCAACCATTTCTACCCAACTAGCAGTACCATGTCGAAGCTATTTTTCCAGATACCAATTCCGAGTAATTTTCTCAAGGGTATAGATGAAGCCATGTGTCCATTCTTCTCGCGAAATTTCTTCCCAAGTTGTTGTATAGAGCTAGATGTGGTCTCTATGATTAACCTGACCATCTTACTTATCTACGAGGTCTCTTTCTACTTAACCAAACCTTACCCACATCAATCTTCTACATTATTGCTAGCCTCCTATATTCTTCTTATGAGTACCCCACCATCTAGCAGGAGTAGCCCTCAGTGCTTGATCCAGAGCTAACAATCTCTAACATTTGAGTACCTATCTTTCATAATCTCTAAGGAAAGTATTTCTATTACCCAAACCATCATACAAAGGAAAATCACATACCTCAGGTGTCATACAACGCACTGCTTTAGTGATCCTTGGACATTTCCTTGTAGACACTTCATGCAACTTGTCTTTCCAGTTCTATAATTCCTCTTATGAATCTAAAGTGAAGGAACTATCTTGCTCCCAAGTTAGTTTTCCATCTGTAGTAAGGTTAATCCATTCTTTTTCCTTTTCTATTATTTGATAAATGTTGTCGATGTCATCCATGTTGTACTCTTCTTTGACAGGTTCAATATACCTCGCGCCCTCTGATGGATCTAAGGGAATAATAACTCTCATATTATTGATTTCAAATATCATTTTCCTTTTCTTTAAGTTAATTATAGCCATGCTAGCAAATTTCAAATGTAATCCAAGCAATGAAGGATAGGGATTAATATCATCCATAATCTCAATCATTTTGAAGTCAGTGATAGTGCGCACTCCATCAATGGCTATTGTGATTCCTGGAAATCTTTTTAGAGGGACAATCTTATGTTGATTTTACATCTTCAGCTGGATAGTTGACCATTGCTTCAGATTACCCATAAATTCGTAAGTTTTCTTCAGCAAGACATATGGATGAGATCCTAGATCCAAGATAACCCAATCCATGTCGTATTCTCCAATATGTGTTGTAAACCTCATTTCCTTTCTAGTCCACGTCTTGCATCTATGTAGACTATTCACTGCATGCATCTCACTCTATGGTACCTCTTTAGAAGTACAATCGTTTATCAATTCATGAAATCCCTCTATGACCTTCTGATTTCTCAACAACTTCATGCAAGTCTATAGAAAAGACTTCAAGATATATGGATCCACATCTTGTGTCGCAACTGGTACTATCTCATAGTTATCCTTCTGAGTCGGCTGTGTGGTAGAGATCAAGGCTCCATCATCTATAAAGCTTCGCCTCACCTCCATGAACACTTGTTTTTCCTTTTGAATATCAAAGGGAGGGGCCTTTTTAGTATTTTTCCTTGTCCATGTAGCTTCAGCTTCCTTTTTCCTTTCCACTTTATCATTTCCAGTCACAGTGCGACTTCTTGTTACAAAACTGATGCACGATTCATCCTCCCTCGGCTCAATGGTCATCATTTGAATATTTTCTGCGGGTTGCCAGTTCCTTTTCTCTTGCATATTTGCGATAGGGATGAGGAATTCTTCTATCACATGATTAAAACACTTATAGTAGTTGTAGGTTGTCATAGGGTTCTGACATTCTATTGCATAGTGTCCTTCCTATCCACAGTTATCACAGATAACCTGGCCAAGTCCTCGACAAACTCCTCCTCCTCCTCCTCATCCTCATCCTTGAAATCCTCCTTGACAAGTGTGTTGACCTGGCTCCTCATGTGTATGTCCTTTAGTTTGCAGTCTATAAGCATTAGTAGTGCGCTCCATCATCAAGTCATAACTTCGACAATTTTTCTCATCATGGCCTACTGATCTACAAAAATTGAAAAATAATTACTTATAGGTCTGCACATATTTCTGTAATAGGTAGAAATATTCAAACAGATGTTGGCCTCTCATTCTACAAATCTCACACCACAAATCTGGGTTTACTGGATTAGGTGCTCCACTTGCCAAATAATCTATGAACACAGGACATTGATCCTTATAATGACCCTCTGTTTTGTATTTTGTATACTATACTTCTGATCGAGTTTCTTTACCTTTATTGAGATCTTGAAATTCTAAGGTCAAATTGGCTAGCTGATTTTGTATCTTCTATACTTCTACATGAGTATCCCCGATTGACAAAGCTTCCAGCTTCATCGCAATCTCCAATGCTTTCAATTGAATCATGATCTTATGGAATGTCGAAGGTAACCTAATATGTGGTAATAGTGTGGTTATGAATGGTTCCTTATGCTATTCTGGAGGTAGGATAAAGCTTACTTGTCCCATTAACACCTTGAATCGTTGATCCAACTCCCCCACAGACTTAGTTGCTAACTATTTGATTTATTTTAGCTTTGTGATGCACTGTGATTCTGATTTCAGCTTCTTGAATTCTAATACCAATGCTTTCTTAATTTCATCTTAAGAAGCAGTCAGATTAGTCATAGAGTATTTCATATACCATGTTAGTGTTGTTTTGCAATGATGTGACAAGTTGCACCTTCTTTACATCATCACTAGTGATCTGTCTTGATGTCCATACTTTATTAACTACAAACCAGAACTGATAAGGATCCTCTGATCCCAGTCCTTTAAAAATAGGTAGCTTAATGTCATCAGCCATTTTCCTTCTTAGGGGGCTAGGCAGAGGGGGAGGGGG
>APFE030974099.1:0-14538 GCA_000404065.3 Pinus taeda | reverse complement strand
AATTATATTCTTAAATACTTTAACAAAAACAATTAAATTTAAAAAAGCAAGAAAAAAAATTTGGCAAAAAAAAATAAAACAAGCCAAAATTTCAAACTTAGAAAGTGGACACAAAGTAAAAAAACCTTAGGGAGTAAATTCAAAATGTGAATCCTATCCCAAACCATTGGACGAACCACATTAGCTCCTTCTAAATGTCTTTCAAATCTCAATGATGCTATTATACCAAAAGAGAATCTCATTATGAATAAAAAATTACAATTCAAAAATTAAAACTATTAATATAGTAATAACATGAATTAAATAATAATCAACATGAATTAAATAATAATGATTATTATTATAGTAGTAAAAAATAAAACATAATATTTCAAACATATATTTTATTTATTTTCCAATATAAATAATAAATTGAAATTAAAACTAAAATTAAAAATATAACAAAAAAATCATAAAAAAAAAAATATTTATAAATAAATCGTATAATCTATTATATCTATATTAAATAAATATATTTAATTTAGAGTGGTTATATTTTATATATATATATATATATATATAAACAAAAAAATAAAATACTGAAAACAAACACAACAACAAATAAGATGATGGTCCAAAAAAAATCCATAAAGCAAAAAACTATCAACTCAACAATAAAATAACGGTAAAAAAAATCAAGGAAGCATAAAGCAGATGAGTGCTTATAACAAAGCTTTAGAAGAAGAGGAAACACCAGATGGCTAAGTTTAAATGTGTGTAATCCTACTATCGTACGCATGTAATCTGAAATAACCAAACATTCTACTACTGGGCATGTAAATGAACACAATAACTCTTTTTTCCTTTTTGTATTTTTTGTGACAACGTGAATGGTAAATCCTCTTTTCCTATCTTCCTAGGTTCTTTTTCCATAGTTCGGCCTTAAAATATGCCACTACAGATCGTCCGATAGGATGTCCTAATGCCTCCTACAGGATGTCCTAATGCTACTACATGATCCCCTGTATTCCTACATGATCTGGTTGAGAGCAAGAGGAGGGATTTGGAAGGTGGTTTAAGGCTCAATGAAGGTGAATGGTGGGAGAAATGAGGCAAGGGAGGGGTTAGGACTCCTTCAAAGATCAAAAAAGAGTTTGTGAAATGGTTGGATTTGCTCAACAAACTTGGAGAAGTGTTCTTATGAAATGATTAATTTGGTGAGGGATTAGTGGAAAAAATGATAATCAACGATTGATGAGGTTAGGATGAGATTGTTGGTCATGAGATCTCTCTGCACTTGTGAAGCTCCTGCACTGCATCAACCAATGGCATTTATCCATGAATCATGTCAGACAAGAAAGATTTTCAATCAACTAAGAAAACAAAATTTCATTATCTAGTTGCCTATTTCATCCATGGAAAAACTTGCATAATAATATGAAACCTTTATGAGATCTAATGCAAGGCTAAATATATCAGAAATGAAAATTAAATCCTATTCTTGGAAACGGGTAAAATGTTGGCCTAAGTAGTAGAAAACCCTAAATTCCATAAGAAATCAAAACTATGTCTTTTTGGGGCTGCATAGTAGTTCTTTCCCGAAACCATGGTCCATGAACGAAGAAGTGCATCCAAAGCTACCTACTATAAACGTTTTCATATTCCTTTATCTTCCTAAGCTATTGTTAAAGAAATGCTCAAATGGGAGAAAACTAATCAAATCCACAACTGCTTGCAACGAAATAATGCTAAAAACAATTCAACCATTAATCTATGAAATCAACTAAGAATACAAATACAAGAAGAGGAGTGTTTGTTGCTAGGGTTGCACCCTATCCCAAGAGCTTCAGCCCTCTGATTCAACTCACTGCTTGATCAAGGAAATGCTCATTCTCATTATCATATTAGAAAATTACATAACAATGTCTTCACAAGTGTTGAACTCAAAAATTCCTAGTGATTTTATATAAAAAATACGAATTCTAATGAGGCTCTAGGCCTCTTTTCTTATACAACTGAAGTCTCCAACTACTTCCTTAAATCTAGGGAGGCTCGTCTCCCAAACTCAAGATGAATTGGTTCATTAATTGTCACTCGCTCTATTGTCTTTTGATCTTCATGACTTGGCTACTTGTAACTCCGAGATAGTTTGATTTCATGGAGGAATATTCGAATGAGTGAGGATTAAATGAGGAGGATCTATCTCCTACAATCTCTCCTCCTTGACTCATTCGTGTTTCTGCCCTTAGTTAGCCAAAATTGCCATGATTTGCTCTCAAAAACCTGCAACCAATTCACATTAGTCTACTAGACATAACATCTCTCTTTTACTTATCTCATTAAGAAAAATATAACCAAAATATCTAAGGAATTATGTCAAGATTTGATTTAAATAAGCTTGGCAGTGTATGGAGGTCCATAAAGTCACCTAATGATGAGGCTCATCACCACCTAATAGATGATGATGGTCATCCTTAATATTACAAGATAGGGATTGCACATCACATTTGAGCACCAACACTTGAGCAAGTTAATTCCACATAAGCCCTTTTCTATCCTAAGGGTGTTGTAGGTAACTTTTCGGTCATGATGTGTTGGCATGAAGATACTTTTTATGGCTTGTACATGATAATATGGAGCACTCATTAGCCCTTACCTCACATCTTGACGCTTTTTTGAGTTCATTTGAAAATTTAAGTAAATATATGGCATGTGATTTGTGTAATTAAATAAAAAAATACTATTAATTTGTTATAATAATTTTATTTTTACTTTAAAACTATTTAAAATAAAATTTAAAATTCAAAAAGTTTGCAATTAATTAAAAATTATATTTAAAGGTATTTAATTTCTAATAAAAAAGTAAAAAAAAAATAAATAAAAGATAGAAAAAACCATGGTATATGTTTAAAATAAATAAAGAAAAACAATATGATGACATTCTCATAAATTAATTGATTGTTGAAAAATATATATTAATGATTATCGAATTAAATGCCAAAAGAAAAGTATTTAGGAATTTAGAGATGGCATTAATAGATTATGATGGCTTTCAATGTAAAACAATAAAAATACCTAAAATATTAGATGTGATATTAAAATAGTTTTTTGTTGTTTCATAAATTTAGTGTTAAAAAGAAAATTAATTTCATGTTCTATAAATTTAATAATTTAAATTTCAATTTCTTTGGTTTATACTTAAATTTGGAATAGGATAAGGTTAAAACTTATCTCAAATATAGTTATTAAAATAAATATGTTTTCTACAATATTAAGAACAAAATTATTATTCAATTGAGAAGTAAAAGTAAATCTATATGGAGTGTATAATAAATTATTAGATTGAAGAAGAATAATATCCACAATCAATAAGGTATAAATAAAATGCATATTCATATGGAGAGTATAATCACTTATTCAATTGACATGTACTGCAAATAACTACTATCATGTCCATCTAAACGAGATGATTATAAATCACCTGGAAAGCTATGGATGTGACACTATTTTCTTGAGGAATGGACCAAGACATCGAATATGACAATTTTTTTTATCATAAATGTTATAATCGATTAATATATTATGTATTGTGAAATAATCCAATATCACTATTTATATGATGTGCATTGTAATCTTTTTATAAATTCTTTAAAGTAACAAGAAGCACTTCCACAACACAAAAATTAGCAGCCATAAAATTAATATATAATAGTAAGCAACTTTGGGGGTAAACAAATTCAAATAAAGTATTGCAAAATGTGACAAAATGATGTAGTATCGAGTGTCGTAAATGATATTCAAATTCACTTTGTCATTCTTTAATCACTAAAGGTTCCAACTATTTATAATTTTATCAAAACATCTGAATGTAACTCCAGCAAGGAGTGGCATAATATTTTGAATGGAAATCGGTGATGATATGAAATGTGAAAAACATGAGTGTAACCACCTTTTCAAAGCTATGGTTATAACCCAAACTAGAAATTTACCCTTCATATTTTTTCTTTCAATCAAATTGATTCTATTAGTTCTTTGAAATAGAGCAACAATTTTTTTAGGTATTCTTCTCCCCCCATTTCATTCCAACCAAATTTATTAACTAGGAGAAAGATATAAAAGGTGATACAAAAGTGCCAAAATTTACATTGTGTCCGTAAAATAAATGCACAAAGCATCCAAAAAACACATATAATACATATGAAAAGAACTTTCGTCAAAGATTATGAGGGGGTGCCAATTCCTATCCAAAATAGAAAATGTTTGAGGGTCTAGGGGGCCCCATAAACATGAATCTCTAGGTGGTCAATCTGACTGTCAATATGATCTAGCAACTTATTAGTCAATATTTGGCTCGTTATAAGTGAAGTCGCCTTGTCCATAATTTCATGTTTATTATGTTTTTAGTGAATCATGAATGTTATCACCTCATTCGAGTCATCATGCCTCTATTTCCCTAGCTCGACTAGCAATGCAATAACGCTGCATCTCACTATACAAACATTCTAAATATGGTGGTGCTTGCACATGGCTAGGTGATGAAACATGTCCATGATCCAATTCACTCTCATAAATAGTGTAAACACCCCCATCACTTTCCACTTCTCCTACCCAACCGCAATGGCCAACCAAGACATCGTGAGCTCACCCACCTTGCATGGCATACCCCTTTCATCTAAGAATTCCACTATATAATCCAGAACACAAAGACCAATTTAATTCAACCACCCAAATGGTGTAGCGTGGTAATCAAATCTTGCTTCAAAACTCAACAAGATAAAAATTGTCAAAAATTACATATTCTTCCATAATTATCACTGAAGAATCACCCCGATGATTACAATGTTTTCCCTTCAATAGATTACCCCAAGAAACCAAGGAAAGAGGTAGTGAGCCTGAGACCTCAAAGTACATCTCTCAACCCTAAGAAAATTTGGCAATAGATATGTGCAACAAATACCACTAAAGATGACAGGGACCATGAGAAATTCTGGAAAGCATAAATATGAGGAAAATCATAAAGAACATATGAACACCAAATCCAAAATTCCATTTACAAATGAACTCCTATGGCCTAGAGGCAGAGCCATATTTCTTACCAAGGAAGAGAATAAAACCAACCCATTTTAACTCCTCCGTCAAGAAAATTTAGTAGTTCTCTTGTCCTCACCATGTCTCACCATCCAAAGGATAGTTCACCACCCTTCAGCTCATTGAGGTGCCAAACTATGCAAGTTAGCACACCATAGTGACCAAAGCACAAGCCCCTCTAGCTTTCATTATACGTTCACTCTAAATAAACCACTCAAATGGTCTATGCATAGCCAACATTTCCCTACCACCTTCCCAAATTCCCATAACTAGAAAAATCATCTTCTGGAAAAAACAATCGTTCAGGCAATAATCACATTCACATGTATCGAGATGCTTTTGGGTGTCCTACCCAACTTGTCTATGGCCCCTGCCCCCATCAATCCCCCATTTTTGGCCACACTCATCAAGGTAATATTTAACCTTCATGTTATCTTAATTTTATAATATATATAAAAATAAGTATTTA
Source organism: Pinus taeda (assembly GCA_000404065.3). Lineage (NCBI taxonomy): Eukaryota > Viridiplantae > Streptophyta > Pinopsida > Pinales > Pinaceae > Pinus > Pinus taeda. The sequence goes on along the minus strand of APFE030974099.1, from coordinate 9,002 downwards.
TAAGAGGTATATATATATATATATATATGTGTGTGTGTTCTTTCCATGTGTCAACTCCAAACTAAATGAAAAAAGAACTGCATATCTCTTTCATTTTGAGTTACGCACAATTAAAATGTTTTAATCATAATTTTATTTTTCATTTACCAATATAATCTATAGATAGTTGAAATTTGGATATTTATCTATACTACTACAACATAGACACATAGACACACACATTCGTTTCGTATGTCAACTGCAAGATAAATAAGGAAAAAATTACTCATCTCCTTCATTTTGAGATAGACACCGTTAAAGGTTTTGAATCATTAGTTATAATTTTTCCAATTCTTTTATATACAAAATACATACTTTCCAATCTTCCCTTTTTGTTAATGTATTTTAAATTATAATTCATATCAAATATTGAAGGAATTATACATCTCCATGATGTCATTGAATTAGAAAGCACACATTAATTAAACATGGAATATCCTTCACTTTATTTATTTATTGTTTACACTAAATTTCTTCTCACCACCAATATTTTCTAAATGTCTAGTATGAAATTTTATTAAGTATTAAAGAAATTTAAAATCTCCTTGATATCATTGAGTGGAAAAAAAAAATTAACTGAGGAAAAAATATTTTAAATTCATTTTTTTTCTCTTCAAAAGTGTTAAGTTGATATAAAATCCCCCCTAATTTGGGTGGCAATTGATCATTTTCATGAATGCGTTTATCATCACCATGCATTGACAAAGAAATTGGCTCTCATATGACTTTAATATGCCAACTCCGTATGCTAATCGATCGATTTACATGATGCCTAATCCACTGCTCCATATCCTCTGTGTGATCTACTTATACTTAACACTAATGCCTCATTCACTTACTTGGCGATCAAAAGCATATTGTCTGTCTAAATATTTCTTGGCTCTTTTTTCACCCAAATTGTTCGTGATTCGTCATGCACCCTATCATACTCATATTTCCTTCAAAAAGAAAAGCTACAATTTCATCAGTGATTCGAAATTCCTCCTCCTCATTCTCCCTCCCACTACTATGGATCAGGAGAGTATATGTGTAAGCAATGGAGTTGATGAATGTGGTCATGAGCATCATCCCCATGTTGTATATTTTGACGAAAAAACTAATCACTTCATTCCAAATATTAATGAAAGCATACTGCACAATGTATCCTCCATGGAAGCTTATGAATTAAGGAACCTAGGTGGTGGGCATTGGGCCTCAGAAGTTTACTATCCAGAAACTTATGGAAGAAACAACAAGCCAAAGAAGCTTCCATAAGGAAGATGTTAGTTCTAATGAATTAATAGTCTCCGTGAATCTCTACAGGACCTTATCCTTCAATCGATGACCTATTGGTTTCCCCATGGTGGGAAGATGGTCCAAAACCTAGTTCTGCTAGAAGAACCAAAATTATTATGGTTGTGTAAATTTTGTACATCATTTTTGTTAAGATGAATTTCTTGAGATTCTTACAAAAAATATATATATAATTATTTTATTTAAGGTTCACATTGAAATATTCCATATATTATCAACATCAGAATATTTCTTTTGTTGTATCTCTTTCTAAATATGTATAGAGTAGATATTGAAATATATTAGTAGGTATGAATATTCAAATATTTTATCGAATTTTGGTACTGAAATAATTTTAAATGAATGAATTACAAATCTTCCCAATATTGAAAAGTAAAAAGACAACAATACTTTTTTCTAATTACTCTATATCTCTCAAATTGAAATAAAATTTAGTTATTATCAACATTAAAATATTTTGTTTATTTACTTATTATTTTTTATGGATATTAATTTAAATGTCATCTCTATTTTATCTTAGGCAGTTAAACAATTACACATCTTTGTTGTACTAAAGAAATAAAAACAAATTCAATTCTTTTATCATTATTTTTAATTTGATTCTTTTTTAATGTGAATATTTTTATTATTTTTCAATCTAAGGCACAACATATATCCTTACTGTAAAGCAGTAATTAAAGAAAAAATAATTTTTTTTTTTTAGATTATCTAAGGAATATACTCAAGCATATTGTGATAAATTTCACTCCTCAACAATCAATTTTCTGTTCAGGTAATAAAGAACTATTTATATTGGAATATATTATCCATTAATACCTTCGAGCATACTGTGATAAATTTCACTTCCCAACAATCAGTTCTCTATTCAGGTAATAAATAGCTATTTATAACTTTGAGTAGTTGAAGTTGAGAACTTGTTTCTAGGAGCACACTTGCTAAAAGAGCTACACACCCTAGTGAACGATCACAGGTAGAAACATGCAGTTACACGCAGCTGCCCCCTAGTTTCCTCTTGCTATAGGGGATTGAGCTCCATGGATGCATTAGAGGACGGAGAGCTTCCGTCAGGTCAGTAGCAAGAAAATGAAATAACAACAAAATATTTTGCCTCTCTCATTTCTAAAATGGGCCTGACAAAGAATAGACCATCAGCCACCAAGTTTATTAAACGAATGGAAGATATTCCTGAAATCTCACTCCCCCTTGCCTTTTCCCACAGAGCAACACTTTCCCTAGTAGAGCATGGATTAGCGGGGCAGTTCACTGGGTTATGGCCATCACCCAAAATTGTGCAAAAATGGGTAGCAAGGAACTGGACTGTGTCAATAGATGGGAAAATCTCAATCATGTTTTGTGAAAGAGGTTACTTCACCTTCCACTTTGAATCCAAGGAGAATCGAGATCTGATATTTAGGAATGGGCCATATTTTATGGATACTAGGGGTTTGTATCTAAATAGATGGTTACCATATTTTGATCCATAAATGGATATTCCCAACGACACCCCCATTTGGGTTAGACTTCCACACCTTCCCCTTCGCTGCTGGGGGAACGGTTCAGTCAAAGAAATAGGAAACATAGTTGTGCAACATATAGACAGGTGCGAGCCAAAGGAAAATACGCATGCATGCACCAGAATATGTGTAGAAGTGGATATTGGGAAAGGGCTACCAAAACCCATAAAATCAAAGTGGCCCAGTGGATGCACATACAATAGCTAGATTATGAACAAATCCCCTTCAAATGCAAGGTATGTCACAAATACAGTTATTTTGCAAATAGATGTACAAAAAAAAAGAAAATGAAAATTAAAAGGGTGAAGATCCAGAAAACAAATGGGAACAGGTGAAAAGAAAGAAGACAGCCTACAAAGAACTACCTTTCTCTTCCTCGTAGCCCTCCACATCCTCTGATCCCCATCCTCCATCACCATAAGTTAATAACCTTCTTTCTAGCCCTAACCCTCTTGAACCTCCAAATCCTTCGGCCCCCCCATCCCCTAGACCAAGATCAAGATCTTGATCCATATCCCCATAACATACCCCCAATCCCCCCTCATTCCCTCTAGTTTCTAATGCTCATACCCCTCCACCCCCCTCAGTAGACAGAATCTTAACCAGAAAGCAGTCAAAGGAAGTACCCCCAAATGTAGAATACCAAAAAAAATCAGGAAGAAAGACAAACAAAGAAATCGAGGATGAAGCAGCAGCAAAGGAAATAGCATTAGAAGCACAACAACCTATGGAAACCTTCTTAGGAAGGAATTTAGGAAACAACGAAAAAAGAAGACAAGAGGGAAAGGAGCCATGCACCACCCATCAAGTAAATAATGATAATGGTCTCCTGGAATTGTAGAGGAATGGGATCTCCCATCAAGTAAAATGCCACAAGAGACATTATGGTAAAAGAAAATCTAGACATCCTTATGATTCAGGAGACAAAAATAAATCGCCAAGAAACTGAAAATATCAAGAACAAAAGTCAGAAATTATGAAGGGGAAGCAATACAAGCAACCAGAGCATGAAGAGGCATATGCACAGTATGGAAAAAAGGAACTTAGGAATTAATAAATACAAAAATATTAGCACTGGATCCAAATGGATCTAATGCAAATTAGTACAAAAAGAGATGTACAGTGTCATAAATATATATGCCCCAAATCATTACAAGGAAAAAGAGCAATGTTGGGACACCTTAGAAGAAGCGTTAAAAGAAGTGCAAGATGGGAAAATAATACTAAGAGGAGATTTAAATTTGGTAAGAAGCATAGAAGAAAAGTTTGGAGGAACATATCACAAAGACCCATCTAGGATACTCTAGAAGAATTAATGGAATAACACAACTTGATAGATGTCCCACCAAACAATGGGAAGTGCCTTGAAATAAAAGAGTGGGTAAAAGTAACATAAAAGAAAGGTTGGATAGAATTATGATACAGAAAAATATAGTAGCATTGCAAAATCGAAAATCAATGTCTGCTCCCATTTAGATACAGCTTAATTTGGGATGGCAACGAAGAAATCAGTGACTTAGTCAACTAAGCATGGGAGACAAGAGTAGTAGGATCACCACAGTATATTTGGGAAACAAAATTAAAAATTGCAAGAAAAAAATTAAAGGAATGGGCAAGAGCAAATGAATTAAAAGGAAAAGGAAAAGAGAAGAGAGTTACAATAGAAAATGGACATCATGCAAGCTGAAAAAGGAAACAAAGAAGAAAGCAAGTAAGATTACCTAAGAGAGAAGGAAATCTTTTGGGAAATATATAGGGAAAATAAGAAAGACGAAGAGGAGGCAAGTTTGAAATTAAGAAGTTTGTGGCTCAAGGCAGGGGACAAAAACACATAATTTTTCCATAACACAATGAAGATAAGAAGAGCAAGAAACCAAATAGAAAAAATTCAAGTTGAAATCCAAGAGGTCAAAGGAGCGGAGGAACTAAAAACGCAGCCTATAAGCACTTTGAAAACTTACTTTCAGCCAACAAATAAATGGTTGAAAGTCAATACTTCTTAAAGCACACAAAAAGAAAAATAAAAAAAGGAAAAATGCAACAATAAGCAAGGATCTCAAAGAAGAAGAGGTAGTGACGGCCATATGGAGCCTACATCTGGACAAAGCCCTAGGGCCAGATGGCTTCACGTTAACATTCTACAGATTTCATTGGTATACTATTAGAAAGGATTTCTTAAGAATGGTTAAGAATGTTTTCAAAAAGAAAAAGGAGGCAACACTGAATCCTCCTATCTTGCTCTTATCCCAAAAGAAGAAAACCCCTCAACTTTCAATAGGTTTTTCCCTATCTCTCTCTACAATTCATCGTATAAGATAATAACAAAAATAATTACAAAAAGAATCAAGGAAGTACTTCCAACAATTATATTTAGAAACCAAGGAGGATTCGTGCTGAATAGGAAAATCATAGATAATATAATTATTGTACAGGAAGCGGTTCACTCCAGTATACAAAACAAGAAAAAAGCCTCATAATAAAACTAGATATGGAAAATGCATTCGACATGGTCATTCATCCATATCTAATGGCTATCGTCCAGAAACTTGGATTCTCTAGAGAAATCGTGGGATTCATATAGGCATGCATCTCTACTCCATGGATTGTCTCCCTTGTAAATGGAAGGCCCAGTGACTTCTTTCATAGCACAAGAGGCCTTAGGCAAGGTTTTCCTCTCTCCCCCTTCCTATACTTTATAATGGTGGAAACATTAAGCAAGGCTCTAGAAAATCAAAGAAAGGAAAGAAATATCACAGGGATCGGAATAGCAAAAGGAGTAAAAATGATAAAGCGCTCAGTCTTTGCCGATGACACTCTACTGCTGGGAGGGGCATCAACAATAATAGCAACGAGGTTCAAAATTTTTTTGGATGGCATTTTACAGGTTTTAGGTGGGCTATTAAACGATACGAAATGCAAGATATATGGATCGAACACCCCTCCTAGAATTATGCAAAGGATCTCGCAAATCCTAGACATCCCTATGGAGGAAAAATGGACACACTTCTTTTACATATGACTTCCAATTTCAAAAGAGAACATGAATGTAGAAATATGGGCTAAACAAATTGAAAAAGTGAAAAAAAAATACAAAGCTAGGGTATGATGTGGTTGAATATGGCACGAAGGGGATTCTAATAAAATCACTCCTTGCAGCACTACCTATCTATCAATATGCCATAATCATGGCCCCAGCAAGTGCTCACAAACAAATGGAGCTTCTTTTAAGAGGCTTCCTGTGGCAAGGGGGGGAGTATGAAAACAAAACATTTAGCCTGGTCAAGTGGGAGCAAGTAGTACTACCTTATGAACAAGGAGGCCTATCAATAAGGAAACTTGGGCTCATGAATGCAGCACTAGGAATGAAAATAGTATGAGACTAATTACAGGAAAAGAGAGTTGGTGGAAAAAGGCTCTTATAACAAAATATATGGATGGCACCAGGAAAATACTTCTCAATGGAAATATCCCAATAAAACCATGTACCCAAGTATCGAAGTTGGTTTAAAAAAATCGATTAACGAGTAGATGTATTTCTAAATTCCTAGGCAATGGAAAAACAACTTCAATTTGGGAGGAAAGAATCATGGGAAAAGAACCATTACAGACTCATTCAGACACAAAGGACATACAAGAGTGGATGAAAGATAAAGGTTTCAACACCTTACACTCTATATCTCTTTGGGATCAAAAGGAGTGGCAAGATTGGAAAATCTTAGCAATCCTGATAGATCTGGAAGGGAAATGGAGCAAGATCAGGCAGCTCTTAAAAGAGGCAGCTCTAATCCACTTTGATGAGGAAGATGCTTATCTTTGGGACCCAAGCAGTGGACACTACACAATTAGGACTGGATATAAAATCCTTTAAGAACAACCAAATCAACAAGATTGAGATTCTTGGAAAATAGCTTACAAATCAGAAAGTCTGCCTAAGATCAAAATGTTAATTTAGACTCTAGTAAAAGGGAGAATATTAACCAGTGATAACCTAATAAAAAATGGCTTTTAAGGCCCAACACAACACTCATTATGCATGAGGCTGAAGAAAATATTCAACACTTATTCCAAGAATGCACCTCTGCGAAAGAATGTTGGCAGCAACTGATAAGTCCTTTAGAAATTAAATTTTGAACAACCCCTGCTGGACTTTCTTCAAACCCTCAAGAAGGCCTATCCATACACAACAAAGAAGAAAGTCACAATTTATAGGATATGGAAGTGCATCCCAATTGTTCTATGTTGGAAAATTTGGTTGACTCGAAATAAGTGCATTTTAAAAATCAAATTCCAAGGATAGGGAAGACCCTACAAAAAATGTGGGGTTTAACTTTTCAAATCCTCAATGTCAAAGGAATAACACCAAGAGATCACAACACTCTTCAGAAAGAAGAGCGAGATTGGCTCAACAAAGCCATAATAAACAATAATGGACAAAAAGGAAACAAGAAGATAAACTGAGGTTATATTAAAGAATGAAAACCATTAGTGGGAGCTAATGTATAGTGCAATAAATAGGAATATCTAACAATAAATTTATTATAATTAGTGAATTCAAAGATGCATATATTAATATATGTATTTTAAAATAAAAATATTATTGGGAAACCTAGTGGATGCTTCCATATATTTTCTCTCATTATTGTAATCCCACAACTACTATATTGTAGCTAAACAAGCCCGCAAAGATTAAGTAACTCCAGTTTTTGAAAGGGCTAGGGTTTTGCAACTCTCATAAAAATATTCAACAAAATTAGGTTTGTCCAGAACTTTGAGATAAATAATTTATTTATATAATGTATCATTCAATTCTTCTAATGTATAATGCATCATTGAATTTTTTCTAATCTAAGAATATTTAGAAAAAAATATAAATTATTATATTTTTACTATTAATTAAAAATACTATTAATCCATATGTCTTTTTTATTTATTAGAGAACAATATTATTAATCCTGAATTAGATACCCAGTATGAACATGGTATTTACGGCTCCATGGCTCCCGTGTGACAAGTAATGTGAGTAGTGGGCGCATGGAGTTCATCCCACGTTCAAACACATTTATGTTCAGACACATTTATGCCCAGAAGTGTTCATCAAACGTTCAAACAAATATATGCCAAGTCGTGGGCGCCTAAATCTATGCCAAGTCGTGGGCGCCTGTAGTTTTTTATTTCTGACAAAGAAAGCGGCATATTCCACTCCAACGATGTCACGCCTGTAGTTTGTTATTTCTGACAAAGAAATCCGCATATTCCACTCCAACGATGCCACGCTTGTAGTTTGTTATTCCTGACAAAGAAAGCCGCATAATGCAGTCCAACGATGCCACGCCTGTAGTTTGTTATTTCTGATAAAGAAAGCGGCATATTCCACTCCGACGATGTCACGCCTGTAGTTTGTTATTTCTGACCATGAAAGCCGCATATTCCACTCCAACGATGCCCCGTGCGTTTGTTATAAGTCAAGTTTGTTATATTCCCTGACAAAAGCATATTCCACACCGCCAATGCCCCGTGCGTTTGTTATATTCCCCGACAAAAGCGTATCCAATGACCAATGCGTTTATATTAGGGAAACTATGAAAACTTGGATTCCATGAAACGTGGGAACTACATATGTCCGGTAGGGTTGGGAATATACCACTTGAATGAAGTGAGGAAATCGATTCAGAGCATTTTAGTATGTGTGCGTGGATGTCTAGCTGGTTTGGATGTCAGTTTGAGTCTGAGTGAGCGAGTAAATCTGTGGTTTAAATATGTTTTGATCTATGGGTTAGTGATGGTTGCGTGTGAATAGAAGAAAAGAGGATTTACAATTTTTGAGTTTATGGAGATTAATAACTGTATACATGGATGGCATGTAATTTTATGTATATGGTATGATTTTAGGCTCTGCCATGGCATCAAGTTCAATTTATATATATCATTCCTCTCTATCAATTTGATTGCAAATGTTGCAGGTTTAACTACGTGCTCATGTCATCTTATGAGTTACGAGTATGTAAATGTGATACCTTTCATTCTTATTGACCGAGAATGAATTTTCCGTCGCAAGTAGATTTAATATTTTATGAATAGTGGTTTTTACATACATTTTTAATAATTGAACTGGTATATCATGTTTCCCATCAACTTGACCAGTTTAATGAGTTTTTT
>APFE030974097.1:83945-94085 GCA_000404065.3 Pinus taeda | reverse complement strand
TACTGACACTTGATCCGTGGCTTAACACCTGATTGGTCCATGATCTCTATTTAAAGAGCATGGAGGGTCATTTGTAGGTTAACTGTTCATGAGAGAAGCTTATGTAAAATTTCATTCTTTTATTAATAAATTGCCTGAAGTGGATGCGTTGGCTCAGGCCATGGACTGTTTCCCTCTTTGAGGGTTTTAACCACGTCAAAAATACTGGTGTATTGATCTGTGATCTGTTTGTGAGCGATGTCCTGTGGTGTTCTGTCTGAGGAACTTACCCTGTAAATTCCTACAAAAGCTGGACTAAATGAAGTTTTAATAGATCTTAATGATACACATTGTTTTGACTATAATAAAGGAAATTTATTAGATCAAATGACCTTGACATTTTAGGGTGGCTTTATCGAGGAAGAATGAGTATGTATTCCTGATCCAGGTCCGAACCCTAATTGGACTTGATCGCAAGTTATCAAGTTTTCGAACATCACACATCCTACTCATAGGGAGTATGGCTTTGACAGACCAACTCCAACCTCATGTCACTATACAAGTGTTGACATCACTGCTACAAAAATTATTCTGAAGTGTTGCATCCTACACCAATTCCTAAGATGGATGCCCCAAGGGGTTCTAGAACGAGGTTCAACCTTCATATCCACATTTAAGACTTTTCAAAGGGATTGGTCCCTTTAAACCATACCAATTTTTACACTTTCACAATTTGGCCCTGTTCCTATCAATTTGTATTTTGTATTGAAAAGTCAGTCCCATTTTACCTATTTATTAACTTCAGGAACAGTTATAGGTTAGCTCCAGCAAAATGCCAACACATTTGTGGGTTAGGTTGGCATTTCTTCAAATACTATTCACCCATGTATATATAATCACACATTTTCCTTTTGAGATCTTGATTGGTTGAACAAAAACGTTCGCTGCCTGTGTAATTTTGTCCCATACCCCCAAAATCAACACTCATAGATAACAATCTTCTTAATTCTTCATATGTGTGCATAGTAAGGTCCCTTTTGGTTGTTATTTTTGACGGAGCAACCTCTAATAGTACACCTTTTACCACATAGATGTTGTTGTTGGATAGAAATCTCCAGAGAAATCTTACACCAGACATATAAATGGCTATTGTATATCACAATAATAAATTAACATATGAAGATGTGGCAGACCCTAACCTGTGAATTCAATCCATTGCTTTTTCTTTCATGGTAGATTAAACCAAGGGTCAAACATGAACACATCAAAGGTAGCAATTAGATTAATCCTAACTCTTGTAGCTTCAAAATTTTCCAAAAGGAAAGTCAAGCTATTTGGCTTATTTGACATGAATGCTGTAGTGGATGCAGATCACTTCTTTGGAGGCATAGACCGATCCTCTACACTTGCTCTATTGATCCAAACTAAGCTTATATGCTGCAACCTCTAATAGTATTTTAAATGCTTGCCTGGAACTTCACATTTGGGCCAATAATACCCTAATTTTAAGAGTAATGCTAAGACTGACACCTCCATAATTGAGAGTTACACGTGGTGTAGAATCTTATAGCTCCTAGCACACCTCCTTTTTTTGTACAATAACTTTTGTGAGATTCTTTCTATTGTTATGTTCTTAGGAGATATATGGAGGAAAATTAGAGCCTAAACAATGCCTAGTGTAACCCTCACACAAGAGTTCTAGGTCAATCTCTTACCACTATCATTTGCAAAGTGTAACATATCATGGAGAGTTCCATTGTTGAGATATTCATAAACAAGAAGGTATTTCGCATGCTCTACATAGTCACTGTATTGCCCATACTACATCTATGCTATATGACTCAATAAGAACGTTGTGTCCTCAACCTTTGAGTTAAATAGCCTGAAAGATGTCCAATTCTAAATCACTCCATTTTTCCACTATTTTATTATTGTCTCTTTTCATCCATCTTGACCAATCAAGATTACAACCGCTTGTTGGCATGTTGCATTGGCATGCTTTTCCTTGGAAAAATTGAGCTATTTTACTGTATTATTTGTGGATGGATAATATCTCGATAGATAGTTAGCCTCATGTAGATCGAGGCCTTGTATAAGGATTTGTATATATGTATGAACAATTTGAACCAGTTCATCAATCATATCTCCATGAATTTGGAAATTGTGATCTCTTAATAATTCCCACAACTATATATTCAATTAAGCCATGAATCAACATCAACTCATGACAAAACAAGCTAGATTAAATGTTAAATCAATGCATGAAAAACCATAGGTCATCCCTTCATCATCACCACAAACGAACTTAATGCTCAATGAAATTTATGATGGCAGAATTTAGAGATAAGCTAGACCATTCCAAAATCCTTATAATGATGATTTAGTTCAAGCATCAAAGTATGTTCAATAGTGTTACTAGGAGCATAAATTCCGTCACAAAGTAGAAGTGTAATAGAAGAGAGCAACCAATATAACCATGAATTCGATACTATGGAGGAAATACAAATGTGCCAGTAGTGCTTAGAAAACACAATTCTTAAGAGTATTACAACAAAGATGGCAATAACGTTTAGAGCATTCTAGAGATATTTCTTATGCATCAATGAAAGCCAAAAGATAGAAGTATCATAACATTTATTATTAATATGTTTGAGTGCCAATTACCATGGTTTTATCCCATTTGTGTATCAACTGTAAAGTGCACAAAACCAAACTCAAATTGTCAGTGTCTAAAACAACACCAGAGTGTTATCAATAAGGTGAAAATGTAATAGCTAGTGCATTATCTAGATCATGAACTTAGGCATTTGCAATTCTCAGAGATGTCATGAAAATTCCACAGTTAACATATATATCATCCAGATGTCATTAAAGTTAATGTTCATAGATGATCCAAGCTTATGTTAAACTACTATCCACAAAATTCTATCCAAGCATAGATCTAAAGCTGTCATGTGAATCAAATATCCAAAGTGTCGGCACAAATTCAAACTTTACACATTAGACAATACAATGTTTTCTTAGTTATGATTGTGTTATGCCCAGAACATCTGTATTTATAGTCATGTATTAAATATGTCTCATTCATATCGGGAAATAGATCATTAATTCTACAATTTTACCAAAGTTAGACCCTCGGGACAGACTTATAACCAAATGTAACGTGCCACAGTGATATCACATCGTTCAAAGAGTAATCACATTGTTTCATTAAAGGAAATGTTTAAGTTGTATTCAGTGCAGAAATGCTGCCCAAAAATTGTTTAGTTAAGACATATATAGAATCACTAACCTTTGCAGACAATCATACCTTCATTAACAGTGCTAATAAATTTGAAGAATAAGGTATTATGTGAGGATATGAATTGCTTTTAGAGCATAGATATCATCAGATATGGCGCAATGTATTCACATGCAGAATTCCAATAGTGAACACAATGCCAACTTTTAAATCTGCGTATTAAATGAGGCATTGATCATGTTGGGTTGTGTTATATTCTTTCCATGACTAGCCCACGTAGTTAACCGGGGGTTAGAGGGGGGGAGGTCTCAGGGCATTTGAGGCATACTCGTAACCCCACTTTATGGGGTTGGAAAATTTTGGTTTTGGAGCCTATGTTAGGTTGGGCGGACCCACCTATGGTTTTGTGCATGATTTTTGCACATCTTTTTTGGATGTGATGGTTTGCAGTCCATGGTTTTGGACGCGATGGTTTTCGGTCCATGGTATTGGATGCTTCGGCATGTATAAATATGTATTGTAACATTGAAAGGAACATAATGAAAAATCAAGCTGGTAGTGTCGGTTTTGAGATCCAGTGGGAAATCTCTGTGTATACGTGTTTTATGTGTTATGCTCTCGCATTTTTATTTTTCCTGTGATTTAGAATTCATATGCAGGTAATTTCTATACGGGGTTAAAACCTACATATACAAGTGGATCACAAAGCTCAAGGATAGCCAAGGAAGGTGGAGACTTGACGGTCCTATTGTTTGGACTCTGTAGTTAGTACAAAGACTGGAAGCCTCTGAGGATAAGATTGTCCGCGCTGTCGATCATTGGCTCAATCGCATCATAGGAGGATTTGTGACTGAATTCATGGTCGACACCTCAGTTAGCTACACTGAGGCAGAGTTGCACTTTTTCAAAGAACCATAAGGTAAGTACTTGAAATAGCTGAATACTTGGATTAATATGTTATTGTGAAAAAAAGGGTTATGCAACTACCTTGATGTTCAAAGCTATGCAAAGTGCAAAAAATTACAGGAATGAAGGAAGAAAGGGTCCTGAATCTAGTCCATTAATTTCACCTCCACGAGGTGATGAGGAGGGAGTATCGCAGGCTTCTCCATAAAGTGCTACTTCGTTAATAAGACAAGGATTCCCGTGACTGCCACCTCCACCCACACCACCTCCAACTTCACCACCAACACCTGCGACCTCACCTGTACCACATCCACCTCCACCACAGTTCAGCATGGTGAATTCAGTGAAGCTACCTTTGTGAAGCACCAATGCAGGATCCAAATCTGGGGGTTCAACAGATCCATGCACAGTTGCACAATCTTTTCCTTGAAATGAAAAGTTTGAAGAAGGACAAAATAATTCCACTAGAGGTACGTGAAGAGGTATGGTGTCTGAAATGCAAGGTTTAGGGGCATGACAAAGACCATTTCCCAGTCTTTGCAAACTACATGGCGTGAGGGGGACCAATTCCTTTGACACCAGAAGCTCAAGCAGGACCAAGGATGGGGCCTACATTGTGGTAAGCTATATGTTAGGTAGCAGGAAAACATGCCATGGATAATTGTCATTTTCTACAGAAGTTTGTACAAACACCACAACAATTGTTCTGTGACTTTTGCATGTTAGTAGGGCATGATGAGTGCAACTACAGAAGCTGTGAGTTAATGATGAATAGAACACCTGCCTATACGGTTCATGCAGAGATGCAGCCCCCTCACAAAAGCATGGGGATGGTACAGATAGGCTTTCAGGGGCGCAAACAAGGCCAATGTGGAGGAGGACCTGGGAGATGTCGAGGACAGCTAATCTTCTATAATTGTAGAGGACCAGGACACTATGCCCGTGATTTCACTAACCCAATGCATCCATCATGCGAGTATTACACTATGTCTGATCATGAGACTGAAGACTATCCTACGCTAATAGAGAGGATACATCACAAAGGGGTGCTACCACCTTAACCGACTCAAAACCTGCAGATGATGAGGTCTGAGCCTCGCGAAGAGGATCCAATTGTGAATATAGTGCTCCAAAGTGGAATTGCAACAGGGGATGATAAGGGGAAACAACCTGAAGACAGCGCATGGGTTTGCAAAGCTCTGGCTAAGGCGGATTAATTTGATTTGGAATGCACACACAAAGTGTTCATGGAAGCAAAGAAGAGCTTCGTTGAGGCCTCCACCTTAGGGTGCAAGGATAAGCTTGATTAGGAGATGGACCCTTCTATGCTTACAACCTTTATAGAGACCTACATGAAGTTGCTATGTGATAGCAAGGTTGTGAAAGTATTACAGGAGCTTATAAATAGATGCGCCAAAAACATTTTAGGTGAACCATGCGTGGTACGAAAGATTGGTAAGAATAAAACAAGGACAGGACGAGAGATGAGGCTAACTGTGTAGATAGGAGAGTATGAAATGGATTAGGTTATCTTGGACCTAGGGTCAGACGTGAACATCCTAGCAATGTAGACTTAGGAATGGATTGGGAGACCCATGCTGCAGTGGTCTCTGATTCAACTAAGGATGGATAATCAACAGAAGATAATCCCCATGGGGTGGCTACAAGGGGTAACTGTAGATATTGAAAGCGCGAGCGCACTGGTTGACTTTGAGGTAATTGAAATTATGGATGACAACAACCCCTACCCTGCGCTCCTTGGCATTGATTGGGATATCAATATGAACGGGGTAATTAACCTAAAGAAGCGAAAGATGATATTTGAAAAGAAATTGCTCCATGTAATACTACCCCTAGATCCTGTTCAATGATTGCGCTATACTGAACCAGTCTGTTATTATGAGAGCGATGACGATTTGGACTGTATCTATAAGATAACAACGCGAGATCAAGATTGGGTGAATCCAACAGTGGATGGATGAATTACATGGGATCGCGAGAATTCCTACACCTCAGACTTTGATGAAGAATTAGAGCGCTCAGAGAATTGGTTACATGAAGTAACCACACTAATTTGTAACATGATGACCCGGTCGCTATGTTGTGTGTCGTTAGAGGTAAGAAATATTCCCACATATGATGGCCTGAGTGATGTAGATATATTTTTGGAGGCATTTGAAAGGGAGGTACTAGAGAAGCAGTGCTTCCAATCTTTAGATGGGGCACTGCACGCTACACCTGCAAGATGGTTGGTTATGCACAAGGGTAGCTTTGATGATTTGTGTGAGTGTAGAAGGATGATGAGAATATGCTTTGGGAAGCTGAAGATACGAATAACAGAAAAATATGATGGGAAGGATGATCCACGCACGCACTTGGCCAAATGGGCTCAGGCTTATGGGGAGAAGCCCCAACCTGAATGGGTGTAATTGTTCTGTCACACCCTGGATGTCATCCTGATGAAATGGTACTTAGAAACAGAGATTTGCCATGGTACAGGTGAATGGCTATTCTGCGTGAAGGATTCATAATGACATTCAAATTTGAATATGGGTTTGACTATATTGATGAGGCACTACAAGAAGTAAAAGAAGAAATCTTTAGGATACTGCATGATCCTTTGGACTTGATTCAGCCTGATTAGAATACTCAGCTGAGTCATGCACTGGAATGCTATAACTAAACATCCTATAACATTCACAAGAAGAAGGTTATCTAAAGCAGAGAAGAACTATTCCACCACTGAGAGCGAAGGGTTAGGCATGGTATACGCGCTCCAGAAGTTTAGACACTACTTGATAGGTGGCCATTTTAAGATGTATACGGATCATTCTGTGTTGAAATACTTGGTCAATAAACCTGTGTTGGGGGGGGGAGAATCTACAGATGGTTTTTATTGTTCCAGGAGTATGATTTTGAATTTATTGTGAAGCCTAGACGACTGAACGCAGTACCAAACCATCTATCGCACATCAAAATGGGGGAGGAGCCCACTAATTTGGAGGAGGGATTGCCTGATGTGCAACTTTTTACAGTGTGCATCGTAGATGGTCATTTTGAAGATATCACACACTTCCTAATGACACATACGGCCCAAGAAGGTTACACCATCCAGCAGAAGAAGGAGTTAGTGGTGCACGCGACAAATTTTTCTGTCATTGCTAGGCATCTATACAAAATGGGGTCTGATGAAATATTGCAATGATATGTACCGAAGTTTGAAAGGAGCAGTGTCCTTGTGGACGCTCATGGGGGCACCGCAGGAGGACATTATGCATGGAGAGCGATCGCGCAGAAGATTATACACGTAGGGTTATGGTGGCCAACCCTCCATTAGTACTCAAAATATTACGGCAAAGCGTGTGATGTGTGTCAAAGGACTAGCAGGCCATTGCGAAGGGATGGGCTACCTATGAATCCACAGATGATGTTACAACCCTTTGAGAAATGGGCGATAGATTTTTTGGACCCATTCAGCTCCAAGGAAAGACGAGAGCAAGGTACATTATCACTGCGACGAAGTATCTAACTCAATGGGTGGAGGCACAACCTGTAAAGGATTGTACAGGTACAACTGCTATGAAGTTCATATTTGAGTATGTATTGACGTGATTTGGTTGTGCAAAGATTTTGATGAGTTTTCACAATACGCACTTTCTAGATGAGATGATCAGCGCGCTGGTGGAGAAATTTTAGGTATATCACCAGAAGAGCATGCCTTATCACCCCCAGGCTAACGGGATAGTGGAAGCATTCAATAAAGTGTTGGAAAATGCGTTGACCAAGGTTTGCAACACTCAATGAAGTGATTGGGACCTACGCATATCCGCGCTACTATGGGCCTATCGGACAACATGCAAGAAGTTGACTGGAAAAACAACCATTAGGCTTTTATATGGTATTGAAGCAGTAATGCCCATGTAATACATTGTGCCTAGTTTATGCATAGTCACACTCACACGTATGACGGATCGCGGAGCACTGGAAAAAATGCTCGCACAACTAGATGAACTTGAGGAAGAGATATTTCTAGTTGTATTTCACCAACAAGTCCAAAAGAAACGCAAAAAAGCATGGCATGATCGACACATTAAGCTGCGAACCTTTAAGGTAAATGACCTGGTTTTTTATATGACAGCAAGTTTGATAAATTTCCAGGGAAATTCAAAATGCACTGGTTAGGGCCCTATGTCATTAAGGAGATTACTAACAGAGGAGCAGTTCAGTTGGTCAAATTGAATGGAGAAACCTTCTTAGGAATGGTGAATGGTAGTTGCTTGAAGCCATACACCAGTGGTCCGGCCATGTGACCAGATGAAGCTAGCACAGTCTTAGCACTCCAGGCAGCTGAAAGGAGGTGTGGGACTATAAACTACACTGCCTAGGTTGGGGAGCTACGTGATTGGAGGATTGTGTGAAGCAAGGAAGTGTCACACGGTTCGTGATAGCACGAAGGGAACTACACTACCCAGGGAGAAATTGTGCAGGTTGGCTGGAAAGTGACCCTTAAAGTCACTATTCATGATTTGATAGTAGAAATGCGGCCAAATGGAGTGGGTGACCGGAATATAAGACATTATTTATGGGTCAGATCCTTGAGAGTCTGCCACCATTCTGACATTAATGAAATGAATTTAGGGGGAATGATTGGATTTGAATTCAAAATTCCCTATAAATTACAAGTGGCTATCCAGCAAAAAGCACTTATCATTTTGAGAATTGAGTTGTGGAGCTCTCAGGTGCACATGAATCGCGAGCATCACGAACTTCTGATAGCCAGTTCAGTATTTGAGACATTGCCAAAGGAGACACGGGAGTTCTTGTAGAACATCATGTCAACACCTGTAGAAGCTATAGATACTACAACAGAGGAGTCGGTGTCAGAAATTGAGATGGAGGCTGAAGAAGCTGCTCTCGAGGTTATTGAAGTACTAACTGAAGTCCCCAAATCACCAAGGATGCCAAGACCAAAGCCAAACTTGACCAAGGAAAGTGCTAAGGATAAAAAGGGTAAGCAACCTGCAATACTGGCGTGCACATCACCAAGAAGAAAACCACCAAAGCCTACCGTACAGGAGAAGGGTTGTTGAACAGGTAAATCCCCTCTGCGGACAGAGGCGATCCCACTAGCCCAAAATGGGTCTAGCAACAATCAATCAATGCTACTTTGCAAGTTCCTAGTTGCAATTAAAAAGTGGGTAATGAACACCTACTTGGATTCCAGTGCTATTTGTTTGATGAAGAGATGCCGCTCTCACTCCTTTTCTCTGGTCGGTCACAATCCTCCACTATCCTCGTGGGTGGACACCTGCACATGCAAAGAGAAAACAAACACAAGCGTGAAATCTAATAAAAGAAACTATACATCAGTCAGAAAGGATGTAATTCACATTAACCATTACAAGACAAATGAGAATGGAACCATAACAGTAGTCATCTATCTTTATTAATCAAAATCAGAGAAAGATACAACCAATGTTCTGACGATGAACCTATTCTCTGGCTGGGCGAGCAGCTATGTATGCCTTGCAATAGACTCTTACTATCACTCCAGACAAGCATAATCACAACTAGCATTACTCCAGCACTCCCCGAACTCCCTTGAACTCCCTTGAACTAACTTTTCTAATGCATGAGGATAGACTTTTATAAATGGAGAAGGGAGGAAGATTCAATGCACCACGACGCCCATTGTGGATCGACATTATCTCCGAAAAGCTACTAAGGATAGATGTCAAGGATAGATGATGACTCTTGACCTTTATCAGATGGATTTTTCCCTCAAAAGACTTCATGATCTGAGAGGAAAAAACATATGGGTGCGCGTTTGCCAAAAATCATTACCAAACTTAGTTGGCGCGAGTGTTGTTCTAGGACAGAGCGCTAATGGGCACGCCCCTTTTTGAGGATCTCAGTGATTGGCGCCGATAAGACACTATGTACCTGCACCAATGGAAAAAGGGCACTTTTCAGGGATAATTTGCAGAAGGTGTCTTCAGGGAACATGAAGTACA
>APFE030974097.1:51192-79152 GCA_000404065.3 Pinus taeda | reverse complement strand
ATTCTAATTATGCAAGTGTGATCTATGCAAGAGAATTCTCAAACACAAGATGATTCTAATGTAATCTAAGAACCAATCCAGTGCAAATCAAGATGACCTGTCAAAGCAAGGAAAAACAAAAAGACTTTCAATGAACCATGTGATCTAAGTTCAGATGAAGTCAAGCAAAATCAAAACAAGCTAGAATTGAATCACTCGAAGCATAGAATACCAAACTTTCACAACCACTAGATGAGTGCGGAAAACAACCAAAAAGTTGACTAGATTATCAAACCACAACTTCCCACAGAAGGCTCGACATGCAAATCCACTAGGTGTTCTAGGGCTAGGATACAAAATCAATGGAAATAAGCAAACAACTGAAGGATAAAAGTAATAACCAGTCACAAAAAGGTCTAACACACTTCCAGAAGCTGCAAAAGATATAGAAAAACAAAAATTTGAGTTTAAGGAGCTTTCAACTAACAAACTGGCAAAATTCACAGAGCTGGCACGACTGTGAATCTGCAACTTGCGCTATTCAGGAATTGGTGCGAGTTCCTGTTGTGCAACACGCGCCAACTGGCGCGACTGTCAAAGGAAAAAACACGCCAATCGCGTTTGCTGACCCAAAAAATAAACGAGACAAACCAGGGTCGGGCCAACAGTGCTCAGAAGGATCAAACAACAAATAACAATTTTAAAACTAACCCAGAAAGCTCATTAACTCAGGCAAGCAAGAGAAAACTAACATGCAAGACAAACTCCAAATAGCAGTTCCCCAGTGGAGTCACCAAATTGTTGAACAGGTAAATCCCCTCTGCGGACAGAGGCGATCCCACTAGCCCAAAATGGGTCTAGCAACAATCAATCAATGCTACTCTACAAGTTCCTAGTTGCAATTGAAAAGTGGGTAATGAACACCTACTTGGATTCTAGCGCTATTTGTTTGATGAAGAGATGCCGCTCTCACTCCTTTTCTCTGGTCGGCCACAATCCTCCACTATCCTCGTGGGTGGACACCTGCACATGCAAAGAGAAAACAAACACAAGCGTGAAATCTAATAAAAGCAACTATACATTAGTCAGAAAGGATGTAATTCACATTAACCATTACAATACAAATGAGAATGGAACCATAACAGTAGTCATCTATCTCTATTAATCAAAAACAGAGAAAGGTACAACCAATGTTCTGACACTGAGTCCTTTCTCTGGCTGGGCGAACAACTATGTATGTCTTGCAATAGACCTTCTCTCTCTCAGGATTCCGGCAGCATAACCTCCCTATGCTTCAAGGCTCTTACTATCACTCCAGACAAGCATAATCACAACTAGCATTACTCCAGAACTCCCAGAACTCCAGAACTAGCTTGTCTAATGCATGAGGACAGACTTTTATAAATGGAGAAGGGAGGAAGATTAAATGCACCAGTACGCCCATTGTGGATCGACATTATATCCGAAAAGCTACTGAGGATAGATGTCAAGGATAGATGATGACTCTCGACCTCTATCAGATGGATTTTTTCCCTCAAAAGACTTCATGATCTGAAAGGAAAAGACATATGGGTGCGCGTTTTCCAAAAATCATTACCAAACTTAGTTGGCGCGAGTGTTGTTCTAGGACAGAGCGCCAATGGGCGTGCCCCTTTTTGAGGATCTCAGTGATTGGCGCGGATAAGACACTGTGTACCTGTGCCAATGGAAAAAGGGCACTTTTTCAGGGATAATTTGCAGAAGGTGTCTTCAGGGAACATGAAGTACATACTCAGGGGAACATAATGCAAGTGTTTTTAGGCTATGTCACTGCTCACAGGTCCCGGAATGTATCCTCTAATGTACGAAAACAGGGGTAATAGGGACGGTGACCAATGGTGACAAATTACTGTGTAAAAAGGGAAAAGCCATCAATTTGGAGCCAAAGGAGGAATAAATCGAAGACATCCCGATGGATGATGAGGATGTGGGAGTAGATGTGGAGGAATTTGAAGCCCATGGTGCTGAACCTATCACTCGGTTGCCTGAGTATGTCCCTCCGCACAAGGGCAAGGCCAAGGTACTAAAAGATATCGATGAGAGCAAGGTCCCCTTGCAAACCCCTCTACTGCAGGATGAAATTGTCTTTTAAGGACCGCGCTTGGGGCAGGTTCCTATTTTAAAACTTGAAGACTAATACTTGGCCAACCACGAGAAGTTCCCACACTTGGCAATTGAACAATTAATGCGCTGCATTATTGATACAAACACTGGAATGACCACATTAGAGCCACGGAAGTGGCTCAAAGGAGTAGACAAGGCAGGGTTGCTCACCCTGCTTTGGGTACTACACTACAATCGTACCCCAGTTACAGTATTGGTCATCAAGCAGATTCTATGCTTGGTGCATGATGGGTGTCTATGGCTGGAGGAGTCAATACTCATCACTGACCGATTGATCCACAGGATCACATAGTTTCATTACAGAAGAGAAAATCTGGCCATGATATTTGGCGGAAAAGGTGGTGATCAGGCCCTCGCAGAGGCCATGAAAGAGAAGTTTAAGTTGGTAAATAAGTCACATGGCTATGTGATATCCAGCATCTATGACCCTGATATAGAGGTGGCTATGCAGATTCTAGTGGGGAAGTTGATGAGGAAGTGTCGCGCTGATGAGGTTCTGATGCCTGTCGTCGCGCTAGTAGCCTAGTGCGCCAAAGGAGTTCAGTTCAATTGGGCAAAATATCTCCATGGTGAGTTCCTTGCAAACTGTCGTCAAGCATAGGAGCTCAGCAAGACATTCCACTACATGTGGCTCCTGCTATCAATTGTGCTGGTATCATGGGAGCTGCTAGAGGACAGCCAACTCCCTTCGATCGTGCCAGACCTACCAGAAGCAGTGAAGTACGCTTCACTGTGGGCGACCAAGGATGCCCAGTGAATCAAGGACAACAATATCTTCTGGATCTTGATGGAGATGAACATTCGCATGGCCATCAACCATAAACCGCGATTGTCGCCTATGGTGTATGCCAACCTATAGGGCTACGCAGAGTTCAAAGAATATTTTCACCATGTTGCCATCAAGGCGCAGAAGGACCCGCATAAATGGTATGACTTGCCTTACCTAGCAACGGATGATGCCATTGATGCAGTACTTGATTGATGGTCGGCAAAGTGGTGCACTACAACAGACTTGGCCATGGCAGGGAGCAAGTGTGTCACGTAGAGAAATAAGGAGGAGGCCAAGCTAAAGATGACTCAACTAGCCAAAAATAGAAAGAAAGAGGTCGCTGACAAGGCCCAGGCAGAGCGTGATGCTAGTCAGCAACAAAGAAGCAAATAGGAGAAACAGAGTGAGGCTCTGAGAAAGGCAAGAGGTCAACTTCACCTGAGATAGAGGAGGAGACGGATGAGCAGATAGAACAACATGGCACTAACAGACAGGTGACGTTCGCGTGCATCAAGCGTCCAAGGGAGCAAGAGAAAGGAGGGTCCAGGTAGAAATAAAAAGCTACTAAGACATCACTAGACCTAATCACGGTGTTTACAAGCTGATGAGAATCATAATGGGTAATTATATGGGCTCATTTTACCTCCTAACCTAGTCAAATCAACTATTCTCTTAGCTTATTGTATGATTTTCTGATTATATTTATGCTTATAGAGTGAGTTGAGTTAGTTATGATTCCATGTGGTCTAACATGTATTTAATGCAGATTATTGATGGATTTTGAGGTCAAAGTCAAGGATCTGGTGGTCAAATGGTAGCAATAACTAGAAGTAGACAAAGGAGAGGACTTATAGGATGGAATCCCCCTCATTTATTACTCCTCACTTCAAATTCCCCTCCATTCAACTGAGAGTACAAGCAGCCAAATTATCCACTAGAAGGAAACCAAGCAAGTGGAGGATGACTGATAGTTAACTCGAGTTTTGGGAGCCAAGCCTCATTGAATTTAAGGAAGTTGTTGGTAGCTTTAGATGTATAAGTAAAGTGGCCTAGGGCCTCACCAGGGTCGGATTTTTTCTTATGTAAACTCTGCTCAAGTTTCGAGCTTACTATTTTGTGACAGTTTCCTGTAAACTTGCGATTTTTTTATAATGAAGATGGAATTCTTTTTGAGCTAGCACTGAGTTACCTTGGAAGGCTGAAGCTCTTGGGTTAGGGCCGAATCCAATTAGCCAAGCTTCTCTTTACTTGTATTTGTATGCTTACTTCAGTTTGTAGATTAATTTGTTGTTAGATGTATTTCTTTTATGGTTAAGAATAGGTTGCTTTTGATGATTTAATAGTT
This sequence comes from Pinus taeda, assembly GCA_000404065.3. Classification (NCBI taxonomy): domain Eukaryota; kingdom Viridiplantae; phylum Streptophyta; class Pinopsida; order Pinales; family Pinaceae; genus Pinus; species Pinus taeda. The sequence continues at coordinate 74,896 of APFE030974097.1, read as the reverse complement.
TGCTTCCACTTGTGCTTTCTGTAGTAGGTTAAGCGGTGATCAAAAAAGATTCAAAAGGCTATCAATAATGCCTTGGCCTCTCTTCCTCCCTCTGGGACCATGTTTTGAGGAAAAGACCCTCTTGCTACCCCAAAAACACAGATTTTCCTCATTCATAGGACCTCTATTGTTTGCAACTTTTTAGTAAGTTAATAGTCCAGTTTTGCTTTGCTTTAGATCTTCCTTATCATGTTCACTTCCTAATTTGCAATAGTCATCTTTCATGCTTTCCTTGCTTGCAGAATTTCTCAGCACTTCCTTTCATAGGTCATAATTTAGATCATTTTAATGCAAAAATCTGTTTTTCTGAATGCACTCATTTTATTGTTTAATTGATCTTCTTGGTTAACTATTAGTTCCTTTGTAGCAAATATCTTTCAGTAGTAGGATAGCTTATCAGTAATCACATCCTCCATCTGATCCATGCCCTATAGGTCTTCCCAAACCTCACATCAATTTTGCCTTAGTTTCCTACATTTTTCATAGAACTTCTTCCTCTCTCCTTGAGCAAACTCAATCATATTTCTCTCTCCTGGTGGTTCATGGTAGACCATAGGCACCCTGAAATCTCCTTCCAACCTTCATCCACCTTTTCCACCCACTCTCACACCCTCAAAATAGCAGAAATTGTTCTCGGCCTCCTCGTGTAGGCCTCCTATTGTTTCCTTGTTTTCCTCCTGTAGTTTCCTTGTGTCCTCCTATAGTTTTTCCTGTAGCCTTTATTTTGAAGGCCGAGTGTGGGGAAAGCCTCCAGAAGGTCACCTAAGACCTCCTATGACCCATATATACCATCTTCCATCCTCCCAAGCTCCAAAACCACCCTTCAACGCAGCCTGTTCACTACCACACTCACATACAATAAATTAGATACATGTCCAATTCACATAAAAACACATAAAAATCCAAAAATATGTTTCTTGCTTATTTACTTCCTGAAATAGCATGGTTAGATGTTTTTTTCTTTATTGAGTAGGTAATGGCATTGCTTTCATGATTTTCATAGTGTTTTTGGCAGAAGTAGAATTAGCTTATTAATTAGGATTTACTAGGTCTTTCTTTACATACCAGTGTTTTTCCCCTTTACGTAATTATAATAGCTTCCGTAGAGTAATCTTTCTTTCTTTCATCACACATAGAGCTTCTTATGAGATCTATTGAAGTTGGGTTGAGCTCCTAGTGATCTTGCATCAGCTGACCGAGTGATAACCTGCAATGAGAACTAGTTCTTGTGTATAAAACACTGACGCTCCCAAGTTTGTTATGAACTATCAAGTTGATAAAAGTAAAGCTGGTGCCGTTATCGGGGAAGCATCAGAGTATTATGTTATTACTAATTTCTTCTATTTCCTATTGCAACATTCTGCTAATAGTTTATTTTCGCAAAAGTAGACTATTCAAATCCTTTCTTTCCGTTCTGCATTTCCTTACTTTCCTTTTCAATTCCGCAAATTTCCATTCAGCAAGTTCATTTCAGCTAGTTGTGATTTGTTTTGTTCAATCACAATTTCAGTTTCTGTAGGTGCTATCAGTGTGGAGAAAATAAAAAACCAACCAAAAAGATTTCCTTTCATGCCTCATAGGAATAGAGATAACTCAGGGAAGTTTTTGCCCAACACCTCCACTGCTTCACACAACCAACCTTCTCTCTTCTTCGGTGGCTGCGATTAAGAATAACCCTTAGGTGAACAACCAGACATATTTGAAGAACTTATATGGGAAGAAGAAGAAAAAAACATTCCTCTAGAGCCAATGGCTGAAAACAGAAATGCTAGGGGAAATGGAGAAAGAATAGAGGGTACCTTTCCCATTCAGAGAGCAATGGGGACACAAAAATGAAATATATAAGTCCTTCAGCCCTACCTCACTTTCATGGCCTGACTACAAAATATCCTAACACCTTCTTGTTTGAGTTCACCATCATCTGGCGAACTTATGACTATGAAGAAGATGAGCAAAAGTTGAAACTATTCCCTTCTACTCTCAAGGACAAAGCATTGTGCTGGTTCATGGGGTTACCTGGAAATAGCATCACAACTCGGGCTCAGATGTAGCAAGCCTTTAACAACAAGTATCGAGACTGTTGTAGGTCAAAAGATACTAAATAAGAAATCTTTCAAATGACCATGGGAAGTGATGAGTCCCTGGAATACTACAAAGAGAGGTTCCAGCTCAATTACAAAAGGGTCGAGTGTACACTTGACCCTGAGTCTCTGAAGTTGGTCTTTCTCAGGGGAATCTGGGAAGACCTTTTAGACACCCTCCATCTACTACCTGGGGGAGACATTTACCAACTATCTTATGAGTACATAAATACTGCTTTTAGAAACCATTATAGAGCAGCCAGAAAGAAAGGTAGGGGGGGTCAACCCATAGCCAGTACCTCTTCTTCCAATTCATCCATTAAAGGGGAAATTGGAGCACGCTGGAAGACTTCAAGAGTGATATGTTACAGACTCTTGCCATGCAAATGGATACCTTACATATCAAAAGAAAGCAAGAGGAAGCCGAGAGGGCTTTGGCCATTTTTTGTCCTAGATGCACGGGGAGGCATCCTAGCAATGAATGCCCATTGAACTCTATAGAGGTCTATTCAGTTTGTGAAGAAAATCATTCTACAGTTAAGTGCCCTTCCTTGCCTGGTCTTAAAGTTGTATACCAAGGGGCCAAAGGAGCCACTAAATAGATCTATTACATACAACAAAGGAGGCTGCATGGACCTAGACCATACCAGCAGGGGATGCAAGGGACATCTCAGACATATTACCACCCTAACCAAGTCACACCTTCTTGGGGCCCCCCTACTCATCCTTCCTAGTCCACGCCCCCTCCTTAGTACTTCACATCTCAATATCATGCCCAACCAACCACTCATTCATTTCAACCCTATGCTCAGCCGCAACCTCAGTGGAATGCATCTCATCAGGGGTGGAGTCCCCAAAACAACTCTTCTCCCTCTATTTTGCCTCCACCACCTACCCAACCACAACCGTTACCTTCTCCTCCACCAAAGCAACCCCAAATTCTTTCCCAGCCAAATCTGAACCCGAACAATAGATAGGCTCAGCAAGTGTATAGTGGGGAACCATCATGCCCAACTTATGCTGTGGAGATTCAAGAAATCAACTTGCGATCTAGGAAAGTTCTCCCAGATAGCCAGCCTTCACCCAGGGAAGTTGAGGAAGATAAAGAGGAAAGCAAACCTAAAGCAAATCCACCCTTTCCTGAGAGACTATCCATGACAATCCAGCCTACCCCAGAAGAGACTGAACTCCTGGGAGAATTGAAACACTTATGTGTGAAGATACCACTTCTCCAAGCCATAAAAGATATGCCTATCTACAATAGGTTGATAAAAAAGAAGTGCTTTAGGCATCCAGGAAGGCACAAAAGAGATGCCCCAACCATTAATGTCACAAGACAACTGTCCGACCTGATGTTGGGGCAGATAATCTATCCAAAATATCTCGATCTTGGAAGCCCAGTAGTTGATGTCCACATCAATGGGACACTAGTCCCACATACCTTGATTCATCTGGGAGCTACCATTAATGTGATGGCAAGTGACACAATGCTCAAACTTAACCTCCAGGTCTCCTTGAGGAAGACCACGATGGTCCTGCAGCTAGCAAATTGCTCCACCGTGACCCCTGAGGGGATTTTGAAAGATGTGATGGTCTCCGTCGATTCTTGGGAGTACCCTACTGAATTCTTAGTTCTCTAGCCAAAGGAAAATCTCACTGGGTATCCTCTCATTCTGGGAAGACCCTGGTTAGCTACAGTCGATGCCTAAATCAGCTGCTAAGCTGGGAACATGACCATAAAGAATGGGCATATGTCCAAAAAATTAACCTTATATCCTCCTGCCCAACCCTTGCTAGAAGATGACCTACCTCTCTAGTTGGAGGAGGAGGATGAAGTTTATTCTACACCGCTTTGTGCCTTGGAAATCACCATGGGAGGAAAACCGCAAGATGAGGATGATATGATTGAAAATTTGACTCGGAATCCACCTCCCATTGTATCACCATTAGAAGACATAATAAGAGAAACCCAAAACAACCCCTCAACTGATCTCTGTGTGGCTGACCCTACTTCTCTATGTCTCAAAATTATAGAGTTCAGCCCAGAAAGAACATTGAAAATCAATCCATCCCTATCTCCTTCCCAGGAGAAGGAGCTATGCAACCTACTAAGAAAACATCTAGATGCCTATGCGTGGAGTTATAAGGAGATGAAGGGAGTGCAACCTTCCATATGTACTCATCATATATACATCAAGGAAGATTGCAAGCCAGTTAGGCAGCCTCAAAGGAGGATGAACCCAGCACTTAAAGATATTATTAAGGAAGAACTACAGAAATTGCTTGATGCAAGGTTCATCTATCCCATTTCTGACAGTGAATGGGTCTCTCCTTTAGTGCTAGTGCCAAAGAAAAATGGTAAGTGTATAATCTGTGTTGATTATCATGAATTGAACAAAGCCACTAAAATGGACCACTTTCCTTTACCTTTCATAGATCAAGTGTTGGACAGTCTGGCGGGGAAAAAGTTTTTCTCTTTCCTAGATGGGTTTAGCAGGTACAGTCAAATTCAAATCAATTCGAAAGACCAAGATAAGACCACTTTCACTTGTCCTTGGGGTACCTTTCGATACCAGGTCCTTCCTTTTGGTTTGCGCAATGCTCTAGCCACTTTCCAAAGAGCGGTATTGAGTATATTTTCTAAACTGGTTCATGATGCTGTAGAAATATACATGGATGATTTTACTCCTTATGGCTCTTTCAAGAAGCTTTATCTAACCTAGGAAAAGTTTTAGATAAGTGTATTGAGATGAACCTATCCCTCAGTCCAGAAAAATGTGAATTTTTGATGATTGAAGGGACCATGCTAGGTCATGCAATATCTCAACAAGGACTGCAAGTGGACCCCAACAAAATTGCCATCATCCAAAGGGTCCCACCTCCTCAAAAGGTGAGAGATGTCAGAAGTTTCCTAGGCTTAGCCGAATATTACAGAAGATTCATTAAAGACTTTAGCAAGATAGCCTCTCCTATGTTTAGCCTCCTATGCAAATTTGTTGAGTTCATATGGTCGGAAAACTATCAAGAAGCCCTAGATACCTTGAAGAGCAAGCTCATGACTGCCCCAATTCTTAGAGGCCCAAACTGGGTCGTACCATTTCACATTCACATAGAAGCTTCGAAAAAAGTGATAGGAGCAGCCTTAGGACAAGTTGATGAAAAGTTACCTTATGCCATATACTTTATAAGCAAAAACTTGTCAAAGGCAAAGTTAAAGTATATAGTGATCGAGAAGGAACTCCTAGCTATAGTGCCTTCATTAAACAAATTCAGACATTATATCACAGGCTATCAAACCTTTGTGCACATTGATCATGCTGCAATTAGATATTTAATGAACAAGCCAAATGTAAATGCTTGCATTATTAGATGGTTGCTTTTACTGCAGCAATTTGATTTGACAATTATTGATAAGCCTGGTAAAGAGACTATTGTCACTGACTTTTTATCTAGAGTGGATTTTCCTACAGGTGAAGAAGGAATGGTGGATGACCAAATGACAGATGAACACCTATTTTCTATATTAGTGCTCTCTCCATGGTTTGATGATATAGAGAACTACTTGGTTTCAGCACAGTTCCCACCACACCTGTCCTCAAAAGAGAAGAGCAAGATATTAAGGAAAAGTGCCCCTTTCACCTGGATTGGAGGCAATCTCTTCAAACTTGGCCCAGATCAGATCTTGAGAAGATGTGTCAGGGAGGAGGAATTCTTTGAAATCCTCCTGACCTGTCATGATGGGCCTTGTTGAGGTCATTTTGCAGCAAAAAGGCCTTCAAGATATTGCAAGTACGCTACTACTAGCCCACTCTTCATTAGGATGTGAGGACATACACGAGCTAGTGTGATCGGTGTCAGAGGATGGGGAAACCCACTCCAAAGGATGAAATGCCCATGCAACCTCAAGTGACCTTTGAGCCATTTGAGAAGTGGTGTATGGATTTTGTGGGGCCTATCAACCCTCCTTCAAAGCATAAGTAGTACATCATTGTGTGCACCAACTACCTGACAAAGTGGGTAGAGACAAAAGCAATCAAAGCAGCAACAAAAGAACAAGTAGCTAAGTTTTTGAGAGAAAACATGTTCTACAAATTCGGGTATCCGAGAGAGTTGGTCACAGACCGAGGCAGTCAGTTCAGTTCCACCATGATTGAAGACCTACTCACACATCATAAGATAAAGAAAAAGACTTCCACCCCTTACCATCCACAAGCCAATGGGCAAGTGGAGGTCACTAACAGAGCTTTGGAAGGGATCCTAACCAAGGTAGTGAGCAGCAACACAAAAGACTAGGTAGACAGATTAGCTGAGGCCACTTGGGCCTAGAGCACAACATGGAAGACCACCACTAGGTTCACTCCCTATGAACTAGTTTATGGGAAGAAGTTTTTGCTGTCAATAGAGTTTGAAATCAATACCTAAGGATGGTAGCTCAGCTAGACCTAGACCTCAGCCATGCATAGAAGGAGAGATTACTTCATCTCAATGGATTGGACGAATACAGATTGCAAGCCCTTCTCCATACAGAGGTAGTTCAACTTCAGAGAAAGATATGGCATGACAAAAATATCAAGGAGAAGCAATTCCAAGAGGGAGATTGGGCACTACTCTATGATTCAAGATACAAAGACTTCAAAGGCAAGCTGAGGACAAGATTGCTGAGACCCTATATTATGGAGAAATGCAATGACAATGGTTCAGTTCTGATCAGGACCATTGATGATGAAGCCATCCCCATGCTTGTCAATGGAAATTGGTTGAAACTCTACAAGAAACCCCTCTCCAAGTGAGAGTTTATTGAAGATTTGAATAAAATAGTAATGGTAGTGGAGCATGTCCTAGCTTCCACTTCACCCACTCACTGAAGAAAAAAAATAAGGACTCAAGTGAAAACCTCCATGAGGCACTTGAGTCCCATAATTGGGTTGAAAACCTCTTCCGAGGCGGCCCAGTGATGAAAAAAAAGAGGAAAAAGAATAAGATCCCTGGGCAAAAACCTCCTTTGGAGATGCCCAGGGTAGGAAATTAAGGTGAAAAGCTCTATGAGGTTCCCTAGTTGTTTTCGAAAAAAACAAAAAAGAGAAAAGAAAAATGAATTTTTGTTGCATTGTAGGTTTGCAGGAGGACTACAGGAAGCAGAAGAAGGTGCCAAGGGAACCCTGACATTCACACCAGCATCCATCTCACCTTCTCCACACCTTCCTCCATGACATTTGGAATCTCTTTCACCCCACTGCACCTTTTTCCCCAAAACTATGTTTTCTATTGGAGGCTCCTGTAGGAATTATAGAGAGCCAAAAATGTCTACAAAGGGAAGTTTGAGGGACCAGGAGATCTTCATGAGAAACTTATCATCCCTCTTACCACCTTCAAGCCTCCTTGCTATCATTTCCAAGCCTGCATCACACCCCCAAGTATCATTTCTTTCCCTCTCCAAGAAAAACACAAAAAAAAAAACAACAACAACAATTTTCCAATATAAAAAAAGAAAATGAAAAAAAACAATAAAGACACCAATAACCTTACCTAAAGCTTACCTATTTTCCCTCCATCATGCATGACACCTCTGGCATTATTCTCGAGTTCCAAGAACGTGGAAAAGTTGAAGTTTCAAGGGGAGAAGCAGCTACAAGAGCTCTTGTAGGAATTCTTCTAGCAGTTGATCCCATAGAAGTCCAACACCAACAGCAAAAGAGTGCACATCTGAAGGTTGGAAAGGCACATGCAGCTCAGCTCCAGCAAAAGAAGAACATGCAAAAGTCCACAACTACACATTAGCTAGCAGAAACAACATGCATGAAGAAGAATGAACGCATGCACCAGAGAGAGCCACAACACCTCATAGCAAATACACTCGGATCATAGGTAAGTAACAAAATCACTCCTCTATTTGCATTTGTGTAATTAGGAGTCATGCGGAGGCAATGAGATGGTTGAGCTTGAATGAGGGAAAGGTGGCTAGGTAACTTGGCCACCTTCATCTAGTTGACTCCACTTATCCGAGAAATCACCCACACGTGCGCATAGTCAACTCAAGAAAATATGCCAAGGACAGGTAGTGGAGAAAGAGTAAACTCCGATGCAATAATGAGGGATGATTACGAGGAGGGGCCATGATGATAAGGTTGGTGGGGACCAACTGTCTGAATATGGTCAACATACACCTTGCCAGCTCAACACTCATAATCGAAAATATCCATAAAGGGTAATGAACGCTCCTCCCTGCATATTCTCACCACCTTTTCTTCATTTCCTCCTCGTAACTCAGCTACAGTGGCCTTCTTGTGCCCCCAGAGCCTCGTAACCACCATCCTCCATCGACTTCCTCCCTATCTCTGCTCTCGGTGTTTCTACAGGAGCACCTACAAGAAATCTACAGGAGGGACAACGGGCTTCTACAGGAGGGGAAGTGAGCCATTTTGAAGGGAGAAAACACAGTTTTTGGAATGAAATTCAGGTTGAAAAGGTAGGGTTCATGCATGCCCCCTGTTGAATATCAATATATGAAAGAAGTGGTCTCAATTTGAGGATGAAATAAGTCTTTAGGAGGGTAGAAAATACATAAAAAAAAAAATTGATATTTAAAAAAAACATAGTCTCCTTTATTTTTTTTTATTTTTCTCAAAAACCCTCTGTCTCCACCTCCATATTTGTTTTTTTTTTTTTTTTAAAGCACAAGAAATATGATAGGAGGGTTTATGAGAAGGGATCCCACTAACTCCACTATGCTCCATGCACATCCCCAAGTAGTGGACATATTCACAAGGGTAAACTAGATGAACTTTTTTGAGAAATTTTGAGGGTTTGATGAGGAGATTGCCCAAGAGTTTGCTCTCTCTCTGGTCCCTCGCACAAGAACACATGCCACTGTAACCATTAGAGGCCTCTCCATCAAAATAACCCCAAAATTCATCAGTAGGGTCACTACCCTTCCTCTTGGGCTGCCTTGGAGTAAATATGAAAAACCCATTAGCCAGGTTGCCAAGAAGAAATTCTTCCAGAATAATGAAACCCCAGTGGAAGATAAAAATGGAATTAGAAGGGCTAGTATACCATATCCCTGGGATGAGATTAGCTACCAAATAATCAAATACATTTCTTGTGAGGGGAGGCACAACATTGTCTATGGTTATCATTTCGGAATCCTCCATGACTTGAGGTATGGCATGGATACCCCAACACCTCAAAAGCTCAGTATCACTTATTTTCTCCTTCAGTCCCTCATTGACTCTAGCACCAAGGTACAAGCAGGAAATTCAGGGTAGTTAGCTCACCATGGCTTAATCAAACTCCTAGTAGAGGAAGCCCTCCATACCTTTACACTCCTTATAACATGGGAAGTTTTCCAAAATATGATAGTTGAGGATGATATAAAAGCATTAACCTATGATGTCAGTCCTACTGGCAGTGAGGAGGAAGAATAGCAAGGAGGAGAAGGTGAAGCTAGTGGTGACATAGCAGAGTAAGAAAGGAAGGAGGAAGGAATAGTAATAGAGAAGGGAAAAGTTGAAGAGATAGAAAAAGAGACAGAAGAAGGAGAAAAGGAGGCAGAGAAGGCAGAGCAAGGGGAAGAGTCCCCTGAGACTTTGGAAAGAGAGGTAGCAACTACCCTCACTTCCCTCAATACACCAGTCAAGCCAAAGAAGAAGAGAAAAAGACAGAACTCCATGTATTTCAGGGCAAGGAAGAGCACAAGAATTAAAATAGGAAAACCTCAGCCCTCTTCAAAAGTTCCCATTACCATTGAAGATTCACCATCTGCCAAGGGGAAACAATCTCCTTCCAAGACACCTATCACATATGAAAGGGGGACTCTGAGATCTTCTACATGGAAGGGAAAGGCAGTACTACAGAACCCAAAGCTAGACCTACAAGAGGTTGAGATAGTCGTACAAGAGACACTGTCTAAACTACAGGAGACCCAAAAACTTGAGGAAAGGATAGAAGGACAGCCAGAGGTGAAGGAGGAAGCAAAAGAGCTACAAGAACCTGACCCCTAGCCTAGTCTTGCCTCCTATTACAATCTCCTTGAAGGAGGTAGAATAATCCCATAGAAATTTGCAATTCCACTATTTTTCGAATTGGAGAAAGAAATAGTGAGAACACACAGGTCGATGTAGATAGCCAAATCCAAAGGGGTTGAGGATGTTGGCCATATGAAAAACAAACTCAGAGAAATGGGAAGAGAATTGAGTGCTCTTAGAGATAGAGAAGCCATCAAAAGAAGCCACCTAGAAAATGAGAATGAAATCCTAAAGAGGCAGCTACAAGAGAAAGAGACTCAGCTGGAATACATGGCCAGCTTATCCATGGAGGCATTACAATGCAGAACACTACCCAACTCTTATTGCCTCTCTCTGAAGGACCAATGGTTTCAATTCCAAATAAAGACTTTGGCATAAAGAGGCACAATGCATTTCCAAGACTACAGGCAATTCATGGACCTGTGTGACCAGAGCACCTCGGAGGATAACGAAAAGATGGCAGAGTTCTACCTACACAACATGGCCCTCACAAACATGAATGTGTGGGACCCCAATGCCAAGCTAGGGGACCTATAATTAATGGCCATGACCTCATGGATGAACCATGACAAATTGAGGGCAGCATAAATGAAAATATTGATGATAAAAGAGCATAATGAACCATTAATGATAAGAGTTGAGCTATCAGATCCTATGGCACTCATCAACACACACAACCTACTTGCTAATGACCCTCAGATTTCCCCTAGATATCTAGCCAATCAGGCACAAGAAATTGCACACTTTGAAGATATGCAAAGGCTACTTGGGGATGACTATGTACATGCTTGCATGAGAAGATAGAACACCCTACCCCACAGCCTGTAGATCAGGGAATACCATTCCCCAATGGGCTAAGGGAGGCATTGAAAAGAGTGCCAATGTAAAAGCACTCCATGCAAAGGCTGAAGGTCAACTGGATTGGCCTCAAACTGAGTCCCCCACTCCTATTAGGCATGTTGGAAGGCAAAAGAGATGAAGGAGAGGAGGAGCAGTGGAAGGACATAGACAGAAAAGTAGGGTTTTATGACCAACATGAGTAGACCACATTAGAAGCCTGGGATGCTAGGGAGGCCACCAAGGCCATAAAAGATGAGGAGATTTACTAAGTTGCTCAGAGGATGAGCAACACCTTTAGCAGGGGGGTGGTGATGAGCCTCATAAATGGGTAATTATATGGGCTCATCTTACCTCCTAACATAGTCAAATCAACCATTTTCTTACCTTATTGTATGATTTTCTGATTATATTTATGCTTATAGAGTGAGTTGAGTTAGTTATGATGCCATGTGGTCTAACATGTATTTAATGTAGATTATTGATGGATTTAGAGGTCAAAGTCAAGGATCCAGTGGTCAAATGAAAGTAATAACTTGAAGTAGAAAAACGAGAGGACTTCTGGGATGGAATCCCCCTCATTTATTACTCCTCACTTTGAATTCCCCTTCATTCAACTTGGAGTACAAGTAGCCAAATCATGCACTAGAAGGAAATCGAGCAAGTGGAGGCTGACTGATAGTTATCTCGAGTTTTGGGAGCAAAGCCTCCTTGATTTTAAGGAAGCTATTGATAGCTTCAAATGTATAAGTAGAGAGGCCCAGGGCCTCACTAGGGTTGGATTCTTTCTTATGTAAACTCTGCTCAAGTTTCGAGCTTATTATTTTGTGACAGTTTCATGTAAACTTGCTATTTTTTGACAATGAAGATGGAATCCTCTTTGAGCTGGCACTGAGTCACCTCAGAGGGCTGAAGCTCTTGGGTTAGGGTCCAATCCAAGTAGGAAATCTTCTCTTTACTTTTATTTGTATGCTTACTTCAATTTGTAGATTAATTTGTTGTTAGATGTATTTCTTTTATGGTTAAGAATAGGTTGCTTTTGATGATTTAATAGTTTGCTTCCATTTGTGCTTTCTATAGTAGGTTAAGCAGTGATCAGAAAAAATTCAAAAGGCTAGAAATAGTGCCTTGGCCTCTCTTCCTCCCTTTGGGACCATGATTTGAGGCAAAGACCCTCTTGCTGCCCCAAAAACACAGATTTTCCTCATTCATAGGACTTCTAGTGTTTGTAGCTTTTTAGTAAGTTAATAGTCCAGTTTTGCTTTGCTTCAGATGTTCCTTATCATGTCCACTTCCTAATTTGCAATAGTCCTATTTCATGCTTTCCTTGCTTGCATCATCTCTCAGCACTTAGTTTCATAGGTCATAGTTTAGATCATTTGAATGCAAAACTTTGTTTTTCCTAAATGCACTCATTTTATTGTTTGCTTGATCTTCTTGGTTAACTATCAATTCCTTTGCAGCAGATATCTTCCAACAGTAGGCCATATTATCGGCAATCACATCCTCCATCTGATCCATGCCCTATAGGTCTTCCCAAACCTCACCTCAATTCTGCCTTAGTTTCGTGCATTTTTCATAGAACTTCTTCCTCTCTCCTTGAGCAAACCCAATCATATTTCTCTCTCCTAGTGGTTCATGGTAGACCATAGGCACCCTAACATCTCCTTCTAACCTTCATCCACCTTTTCCACCCACTCTCACACCCTAAAAATAGCAGAAATTTCTCCCGGCCTCCTCCTGTAGGCCTCCTGTAGTCCTCCTGTAGTATTTCCTGTGGGCTTTCTTTTTAAGGCTGAGTGTGGGAAAAGCCTCCAGAAGGCCACCTAAGACCTCCTAGGACCCATATATACTATCTTTCATCCTCCCAAGCTCCAAAACCACCCTTCAATGCCACCTGTTCATTGCCACAGTCACATACAATAAATTAGATACATGTCCAATTCACATAAAAACACATAAAAATCCAAAAATATGTTTCTTACTTATTTACTTCCAGAAATAGCATGGTTAGATGTTGTTTGCTTTCTTGAGTAGGTAATGGCATTGCTTTCATGATTTTCATAGTGTTCTTGGCAAAAGTAGAATTAGCTTGTTAATTAGGGTTTACTAGGTCTTGTTTTACATTCGAGTCTTTTTACCCTTTCTACAATTAGAATAGCTTCTATAGAGTAATCTTTCTTTCTTTCATCACACATAGAACTTCTTTCGAGATCTATGGAAGTTGGCTTGAGCTCCTAGTGATCTTGCGCCAGCTGACCAAGTGACAACATGAAGTGAGAACTAGCACTTATGCATACAGCACCGACGCTTCCAAGTTTGTTACGAACTAACGGGTTAATATAACTAAAGTTGGTAGCCCAGGAGTTGTAGCATTCTTGCTGCAATATTGGTGCTCACCACCAACCTTGGTATCGACACTTCAAAAGTTGTTGAGATGTTGCGCACGAAGCCCTCCAGCGTGCTAGTGCTGCCTGATGGAGCACTAACCATGGAGAACGAAGTTGAGAGGCCCACCGTCAGCGCCCTCAATGGAGTAGGGTTGAATTTGGCAGCGCTCGCTAGTGAAGTGATCCACCTCTTGCAGGATGGAGTGATTGTAGAGCTGAGGGCCCATGAGCACCGCGCCCTCTAGGTGATTAGTGAGCAATGGATTAACAATGAGCATATGGCACTACAGCGAGACTCTACCATTGCCGTTGTGACTGAAGCGAACAACCAGAACAAGAGTGTTCTACAATTCATCGAAGAGGCATGCTGAATGGTCCCGAGGTTGGTCATTCTTGAGGAAGAACCAGTCGAGGTGCGTGTCCACAAGATGGCCATGGGGGTGTGCGATGCTCGTAAAGAAATGGTGAGGGGTCAGCTGGAGTTGAACCTGTAGATCATAGAGTTACAGTTGAAGTCCCAGCCTTCAACTCCACCAGATGTAAAGAAGGAGAGGGTGACCACTGTCCCAGAAGCAGTAGCGGTAGTTGACAGTGCAGTAGCAGACTGCATACAACTTTTTGAGAAGTCATTTGAGGTCCTGACAAGCTTACAGGAGGACCCCAATGTACAACAGCTAGAGATAGAAGCGCACAGCCTACAAGAGTGCTATGATGAGGTCAAAGGCACAATGTGAACCGTCACACTTAAACAGAGGCTGGCAAAGCTGCAGGAGGCCAAGTAGTTGAAGGAACAAATGGATGCAGTGTTGCACAAGGAAGCAGTGCTAGAGGCATGACTGAAGCCCTGGCTAGATGAGGCTTACATGGTAACAACCTCTATTGAAGGAAATATTGTGACTTCGTAAGCAACTCAGCAAAAGCTACAGGCCAATAGTTCAGGAGCAGTGACTGAGCAAATGGTTGAAGACGCGAAGCAGGTGGTTGCACAATGCACTGCCGAGGTTACGGTCATGCGGGTCAAGCTGGGAGGTCTTCCCGCTAAGATTTTTGCACCTAACGAGTGACTAGAGGGTGAGTCACGATGTTTTTTTTGGGAGCCTATTGGGAATGGGATCCCCCAAGGATAGCTTTCGGCTAAAATCCAATGTTTTGAGTTGAATTTTGTAATAAAATTGTAAAGTCTCCACATTTTGTGGTTGCGGAGCGCAAATGTGTCATGAGTCATAAAGCATTGTCTACCCTCATTTTGTAAAGTAAAGTTGGCTGTAAAGATCTACCCATTGTCTACGAACCATGGGATTGTATAAAAAGGGCTAAGTAAGTAAGCTCTAAGTAGTTTTTGGAGTCATAACTTGTAGATGAAGTCTTGAGGATAAGGAGAAAAGTCTAAGTTTTAGGTCATAGCGTAGGTAGAGCCTCTGCAGCTGAGTGCGCAGAGGCCTAGGTTAGAATTCTGCATTTGTGTGCACAGACCCCTATAGTTGTGTGCGTAGTGCAGATAGAGTCTGTAATCACTTGAAGATATCAATAAAGAGAAATATTCTACAAATTTTGTGTCTTTGTTTCCGGTTAATGCATCTTGTCATATTGTGTATGAATTTCATTTATAATGCTTATGTGATGCACGAATGTATGTAATTACATTGGATAATTGAATGCAAATAAGGATATCTATTTATGTAGTGCTAGCTGTGATTGTTTAATAAGATAAGTAAGGCACTTAAACTAGTTTGGAAATCTACACGATACGCTACCCTAGCAGTGCAAAAGCACCTGAACCGTGAGTTAGGGCTTTGCAGAGGGAAATTGTACCCCTTTGTGGAGGTACCAAAGGGTGGAGTAAAGGGCTAGATAGACAGAGCCCTGGAACTCCCCGACCTATGTGAAGGCAGGAATAGAAGGAATAAATCGACATCAGGGTGCAAAAACTTGGTTCCATCATCCCCCCATACTTCTTCGGGTGAGTCTTCAGTCCAACCTCCGCAGGCTGATGTCAAAAGTGCCAGTAGTGTAGGGATTTGTTTGGATAACTAACATTGAACCTGGGTCAGGCCCCACCAAGCCAACACCTACTGGAACTATGCAATTTGCAGAGAGACCAACCTCCCTTGGCATCCAAAACTATGTAGCCTATCCTCCCATGGCCTCATCCCACAACAACCACTGCTTGCTTGAACAGTGCAATTCTATCCCTCAATGGGCACTATGAAAATTTCTCCTCAATGGCTATGCAAAAAAGTTCCACAGTTAAGCATGAGCTATGCTCTGTGCAGTCTCAATGATCAATCTCTCTCCCTATAAGTTGGAACTGCGCAATGCATAGTCACTGAGCCCTTCCTCCCAATTTGTGACTTGTCTTTGTCTAAGTTCGTGGATATAATGCATCATCTTAGACTCGAGAGTTTTCATATTGATGTCATCCCAGCATGAGTAAATTGCTGGAATAGGTACACTATCAAGCCATGGTTAGATGATGAAGAAGGAGAAGGAGGAGGGAAGCATGCATAAAGAATCACTTGTAGTTGAACTTACTAGTGGACCTATCAAGAGAAAGAAAAGGGAGACAAGTTTGCAACCAACTTCTAGGACCAAATATCATTCAAGGCCCCACATCACCAAGTTATGTGGAGGAGAAGAGAAATCATATCCAAGAACATATCTAGCACCAGTAGCAACAATGAATTGACATTGCCGCATCATCAATCTAGTCTATGTCAGCAGTGTCATGTCAAGTTGTGTCATGAGTAGCCATATTCCACATCACTATTGTCGACCACGTATATTATAATCAAATGTATTGTAAACTGGAATTTCAAAGGACACACATGAATATGAAGAATCAAGTAAGTTGAAAATTCACAAGAACTTAAATAGTCATGAGGGTAGTCAAAGAGTCATAAGGGGAAAGAATTACCCCTTTGGTTATATATACCCCTTCATTGTATGAGAAAAGTACTTTTCACCTTGGCTCCTCCCACAAGGCATTAGGGAGATCAACTAGTTCTTTGAGGAGCAAGGACTGGCTCCAATGTCCCACTATTGGGGCTAGTGATGTACATTGCAAATATGTGTCTTTGCAATTTTTCTTAATAACAGAATCCTTTTAAGGCCAACATGTTCTTCGTGCATGGACTATGAACGTTTGTAAGACTATTCTGTGGACGTTTTTATTTCATGTTTTCTTTCACATGTACTAATATAGTTGAACAATTTCATCTATTTTAGTGCTTATCATGTTGAGAATGTGTTGTCATGGTTTTTATCGTTGTCCCATTGTTATGGACTATTTTGTAGGATACTAGACAAATATTTCCTTTTTATTGGTTTTAATGATCATTGCATCCGCTGTGGACTATTCCGCTAGATGTTAGATAAATCTTCCCTTATTTGTCACTTATTGTTGCATCCGCTATGGACTATTCCACTGGATGTTGGACAGGTACTTCTGGTTCACATGCGTCTCTTCTTGGGTGGTACTATTACATCTCACTTAGAGGCTCACTTTTCTCTCCTCCTTTGTAATAGAAGAACCTCGACACAGTTGCACTGCACATTCACTAGGCACATTGCCCTTGATTTTCGAATATACCATTGTCTCACTCTATTTTGCTCACAATTAGCGTCAAGGAAAATCTTTAAGGATTTGAAAACCAGATCTTTATACCAAAAGGGACTCCTACACCAAAGGATGTGAGGTCTGATTGAGACTCCATATCAGGGAGATCCCTCGAATGTTAGTGGGTCGAGCACCGTGAATAAGTTCCATCTAGTTTAAATGGTGATTTGGTACGTTATGTAGAAAATCATGCTATGGCTCCATATGAAGGGTCATTTCATCCTTTAAAAAAGAAAAATCCCCAACCATGAGTTGGTTTGGATATTTAGACAAGTTGGCAAGTCCTAATGGGTAACGCAAGTAACCAGGATAAACAAGCAATGATAGAAAGGGATAGAGAGCTAAGGTTGAAGGAAGAAATAAATATTTTCAAAAGATGAGCATAATCTTTCATAGCTCGCATGCATTTAATACAAGGTATATACAAATTTCAACCAAACTACTCTTTTATATCTTATTGATCTGTTGAAAATGCTACTATGCTTCTAGGTAAAAATATTATTTCTTAATGACATAATAGAAAGCTAAATTTATGATCTCCATGGCCCACATGCTCATGATTTCATTGATAGTAGCCCAACCAAGCTCCTAATAACCAACCCTTAAGAAAATGCAACTTGATATTTGGAAAGAACAAAAATAGTTAAACCTTGTTTAGATATACTATGAATACATTGTTAATAGGAGAAGCCCTATCCAATATAGCTATTGGCTCATTGGAACACATACTTTTTAAATATGTTTCAAACAAAAACCTGAGAACCTACATACCCAAGAGAAACCTATATATTATAGATAATACTAACAAGAACCCTAGTCAATGTTAAGGCCTTAGTTAATGTGAAAACCTGCAAAATTGGGAGCTCAGTGTCACAATCTCTAAAATAGCAACAGTAGTGTCAAGGGAACTAACAAAGTGGCCAACTATTTCACTTGTTGAAATTGTAGTTGAATGCAATGTGTGCCAGTGTCAAATATCAACCCCTTCGTAAGGATCAATGTGTGAAGTGTTAGATATCAACCCCTTATAGGGATCAACATGTGCATTGCCAGTGTATGCATTGTCTAATGTTAGCACCTTCTAAGGTGCCGATAATGCAATTTGTTTATTTAATTACATAATAGTTCTAACAAAATGGGAAAATAAATTCACTTGTTTGTTTAATTACTTAATAGTTCTAAGAAAAAGGAAAAGTAAATTCACTTACAAAATTATTTTAACGAATCCAAAATTTATTTGGAAAAAAAGAAACATTTTATTATTAATTTTTTAAATAAAAATGAAAAAAATTGAAATTTTTTATAATTTTTAAATATATTTAAGTCGAAACAATAATTTTAAAACAATAATTTAAAAAACCCTTGGTTATCTATGAAAAAGGAGATGATTTATATAAAAATCAGAGATCTTTAGTGCCACATAAAAACCATATTCCCCGATGGATGCAAAGAATAACAAATGTCCAAAGAATCAAACAATTTCACTATGAAAATAAAGAACTACCAAAAAATGAATAGTATAGTAGGTAATATCAACAACTATTGTAGGTAATATCAACCATTGTGAAAATGAAGAACTACAAAAAAAATGAACAATATTGTAGTTAATATCAACCATCGTTGTAGGTAATATCAACCATTGTACTAGATAGTTGATAAAATATGGGTTATCCTCTCATATCTTTTAAAAGATTCCACTAGAAATTAAATAAATGTAGGGATATATTTTGGGGCAAACCATAGATTAATATGTCTTAATACAAAACCATCCATTTAATATTTAATCCTAGATATTTAACCCATTGACAGAGGAGCTAAAAAATGTATCTTTTTTGCTGACACCCAAACTGTCAACATACCATACTAAGTCAAGTCTATCAATTTATAATCTTACTGGATAAACCCCTTAATCTACAAAATAATGGAACTATCAACAAGTAATACGAATTAAATTCTATCAGTTTATAATCTCACTAGATAAACCCCATAATCTACAAAATAATGCATAATCTATAATCCTTAGAATCAAATAGTTTTATAATTAAATGTAAGGAACCATAAACAAATGAATAATATTATGGGGAATATCAAGCATTGCATGAGGTGAGAAATATGGGTTATGCTCTCATATCTTTAAAACGCTTCGCAGGGAAATTAAATCAACACAGCGAAATGATTGGGGGAATCCATAGATAAATTTGTCGTAATCATCCATTTAATATTTGACGTTTACAAATTCACCAATTGAGAGGAGTTAAATAATAAGGAGGTTTCAATGGAGTTTATTTCTAACACCCAAATTGTTCAAAAGAAATATCATGACAAGCCTATCAATTTATAATCTCACTAGATAAGAACCCCATATTTTATGTTCTATTCATAAGTTGATGACCTGACCTTGTATCATCAAGAATCTAGGATTTCCTCCTTAGGCACCATCCATAAAGTTAGGAGAAATCTCCAAGGATTTCCCAAGGATATGTTCTACAGTAATCTTAATTTGAAAAAAAGAGCCATAGATTTTTACTGACTACTAACTTGAAAACATTCATGACCATAGATGACAATGCTTAAAAAATATTACAAGATGAATCACAAGTAGGCAAGCATAAGAGTGGTTTTAAAGCATGTGGACACCTCTAGCCTAATATAAACAACCGGTGGTCGAAAGTTACAGTAAATAAATCTTCAGATAAAAAAATTAAGGTCATGATGGGATTTCATCATGCAAGGGATAGAAGCATATATATGACAATGTTATCATAAAAATGACCTATGAAAAAAACAGACTAAACGATGTTAAACCCCAAGCAATGTCACAAAAACCCACTAGCATATACCTGTGAAACAAAGCTAGAGTTCAAAAGCTATAATAGTTCATTGCTTTGAAACTATAGTGTATTAATAATATACTCCTGGAACCACCTAAAACGCCACATTCAAAAGAGTTAAAAGCATGGAGGTAAAGACAGATCTTTTGCAAAAGAAACTTGTAATACGCCACACTCAAAAGAGGTAAAGACAAAGACACAAATTTTGAAAAATAAATTTGTAAGACACCTGTAAGACATGCAAAAATGTCACATACAAAAAAAATCGGTGATTAAATTAAATATAATTGGACACGTATAACCGTGTGGGCCCACAATTTTACCACTCGTCTGCCTATGTGGGCCAAAGACCTTACTACTCATCTCACATGCCCAACGTGTCTACTTCCTAGCTAGGTGGCTTCTTTATAGCTTAATTCATTGCTTGCATGCCTCGTGCGGTATGTGCCTTGTGGTTAGCAGAGGGTGAATTACTTAATAATCAACCTAATGAAAAAAAGAAAAATCGAGTTATTGACCTTGATTCTTATTCCTCAAACCCCCAAAAACCCACCAAAACTGTGGAATATGCACAATAAAGAGACTAGTGTTCAGAAAAATTCTTATGAATATTATAAGGAATCCCCTAAAATGCATGAAATAAGCTAAAGCCCTACTGAAAATGCAAGTTCTTTCACACATATGGAAAATAGCCTTCTGGGCCCAGATAAACTAATCTTGGATTTTTCAAATGAGTAGTTGGAAGGATTTTGGGATCAACCAGAAAACCCTCCCACTCTACTTCGGCTTCGTTGCTGATTAGAGCCATTTTCCCACTGAGCTGGGCAGGCAGATGGCAGGCCAATCAACTCACACTAGAAGGAGGCCACTTCGCGAGACTGACCTTCACTTGCACATGGTAGACCAACAATCAATCTCAATCAATCTCCTTAGAAATGGATGTGTAGGGTGATATCATCACTTGATCGATACTGGAAAGGTACAAAAGTTCTTTCATAATTTCTTTACGGTTAATGAAAAACACGCTGATCAATCCGTGTTGGAGTTTAGTAGTCTCTGAGACAAAGAACAAACCATTAGCACTTGGTTCGTTTTATAAATCCAATCAGACACATATAAGGGCATTGAACCCGATAAGCCAAACGCATGTTGGGTAGTTTTATAAAGCCGACTAGATGCACCTTGATAATGCATGGAGCATTTGACTAGAGAAACCAGACACATTAATACGTGTTTGAATTTAGTTTTGGATTGGGGAAGAAAGCTTCTTCTTAAAGAGTCTCTAACTCTCCTGTCCCTCTGCCTGCTGGTGTTAACCCCATCCATGATGTTGCCTTCGCACCTCCTTCTATTCTCTCATACTATCTATGTGATCAATGATAAAAGATGGGGCTATGTTGTTTGAATAACTCAGAATGAGTAGCACATAATGATTCCTCGTTCCTGCCTACTTGCTCAAGTCCATCTTCTCATGGCAGTGGAAATCGTAAGTTGACCGGGATTTGAAGGGCCGAGAGATAACAACTCTTATAGGGAATGGACATCTTGATCTAGTGTGTAAAGCCCAAGGTTTGGAAGGAAGGGTGGGCTAGGTGGTGTCTTCTCACTTCAATCGGGTACCTAATGCAATATGAAAGGTGTAATTTCTCTTTGCACTATCCTTAACTATAATCTTACAGAAGTGTCACTAAAATAACTACTTTAGCCTTTTGAGAATTGTGGTGTAAGGAGTGGTCAGGTCACTAGAGTGTGAAGGTAGGTGGGCAGCTGTCAGGCTCTGTCTTGTGTGAGCATGCTCTCCCTGTGAGTGGTTGACGTATTTTCCAAACCTCTATACCCACCCCATTGTAGCCCCTCTAGGATTTATTGGTTCCATCTCCTTTAATTTCCCATAGGTAAGTGTGGATATTTCCTCCCTTTGGTGTTCATTCTCCTCCAATTCACCACATGGCCTCTTCACAACTACCCTCTAGATACTAGGCAACTTACCTCTTTATCATTGTAAGTGCAAATCACCATGCCTTATGCATTTTTGAGTGGGTAGGTTTTCTTTGGCTACTCACATTAATTTTAGTGTGGTCTTTAGGGACTACGCCCACTAAGGAAAGGCCTTAGAGACATTGTTAGTCTAGATCCCATACCAGTGGTTATATGAGGTCACCGAGACCCTTCTCATTAATGCCAATGATAGGTAGTGAACGAACGAACAACTCCCCATAGAGTTGGTTGTGTCGTGAGAGATCATGAATTCCCTATTAGTTGTGTTGTAGTTGGTTTACTTAATTTACTATCCACCCACCAGTAAGTCCCTCCTACTCTGGGTACTGACTTAGGTTCTTTCTCTACATTATTGACCACTGTAATCAAAGCCATATCAGATCGGTGATAAGAAATGAAATCCACCATAATCAGAGCCAAACAACTTGTGCTTTTTTTCGACAAAATATTGTGGGGTTTTTTGAAACACACGTGATTTGTGGATGCGAGAAAAGTTTGTGAGCCACAACCTTCCCTACTGTCTCTTGTACCACAAAAAAACTCTCAATAGAGGGAGTCATGCTTCTACATCCCCTTCTAACGGTTAGTTCTCATTCTGGCTTCATGGGAAATGGTTGGCTTTGTGTTCAGTTGGTGAGGCATGAAACCTAATATTTGGATAAATTTCCTTTGGACCATTTTTTGAGTCCTTCCTATTAGTTGATCAAGTGGAAGGCCCTAGGATGGCTTGTACGTGTTGGAATTTTATGGTGATTTCAAACACAAAAGACTAGAGAACAACGCTCTGAGACAATGGTGGAATTTTCTGCTAAATTCCTTAATAAACAGACAACACAAAACTGCTCTGTTTCTGCACAAAAACTGATAATTTTGTTTTCTGGACTTGGTTTTGCAACAACAGGATTCGGTGTTGCAGCAACAAGAAATAATACTCTGTTTTTGTTAACATAGAAAAAATAGAAAACTGCTTACTGGAAACTGTGTTGCGGCAACACAGTTTGGTGTTGCAGCAACGCTGCTCGTGGTGTTGCAGCAACGCGAGTTTTGACGTCAAGCCACTTGGTGTAACGGCAACACGATTTTGACACTAAGTCACTTTAAGAAAATTGACGCTTGGTGTTACAGAAACTAAAATAGGGGCGTCAAATCACTAATAGACTTACAGAGTGAAATCAAAGTGTTTTTGACACTTGGTGTAACAGCAACTGAAAATCAACAAAACAGTAAACTTGTATTCATCAACAGTAAACAAAACTGACACAGTAAACTTAGCTATTACAAGAGGAACGCTTCAGTTCCAGAAATCGATTTTCTATCTCAGAAAATCACAGATTCAGCACTGTTGTGCATTTACAGAAGAGACACTCTTGTTCTTATAGCATTCTCTCAAAAACAGAACTGCTGTTCTAAAATTTCTTACACTCACACAGAAAACAGAACTGCTATTCTTTTCTGCTTACACCTTCTTGCACTTGAAAACAGAACTACTGTGCGTTACATTTATAGGAAAATAAAAAACTGATTAAACAATAAACTAAGTAAAATATCTGTTGATATTTATCTTTGTATTTATTGCAGAAGGCGGTGATGCCTTTTCAGCAAAAATAAGACGGCTGTCTGCAGGGGATTTAATTTCTGAATTTAATGCTCAAAAATATCAGAAGACTTTACGGCACCGAACAATCTGAAATAACTGTTGTAGATCAAATCTTTGTTCAGCATTTATGTGATGCAGTTGGAATTAAATTCCAACACTCCCCCTTAATTTCAACTACTACATACCCAGGCATTTTCTGAAATGATCAAAACCTTTCTTTGGCAATGGTTTTGTCAAGATGTCAGCCAGCTGATCCTCTGTTCTGCAGTGCTGCAAAACAATCTCACCATT
>APFE030974097.1:14709-31112 GCA_000404065.3 Pinus taeda | reverse complement strand
ACTTCTACTCATATGCATGAGCAAGCATGACATACTATATAACTAGTACATATACTCAAGTAAATATTGTTTTACCTCATCAATGTTCATTTACTCTAATGCATAATTCTCTTTAGAGTTCCAACCCATTAATTCTACCAACATGTGTAACACAATCATTATATTTTCATACATGTAATAAACTATTATTTTTATGCTTAAGCACATATGTTCTTTTCATATAGCTACTTTTCGAGAACTAAACATAGTCTCTTTAACATACAAAGAGAATAACTCCATATCACAATGACTATTCTTTGTGCATACCATAGCATACCATATTAGCCCATCTTTAATAATTATATTAACTAGCATTTCCCTTCGCATAAGCACATACTCTTAGAGGACAACACACTAAGGCATTCTTTTGAAGGGATTGACTACAACATCAGTTACAATCTCCTTACATGAAAATTTTATGTAAACTTTATCAAAAGAGCTAATCCTCTAGCTATTATTTTTCATGCTTGCAAACATGTAACGCAAACCAACACAACTTGTTGCCTCTTCCTGCACGTGTATGTATACCCTTTCTAATGGAAGCTAACACAAATATTATCTGTTTACACATCTCATTCAACAAGAAACTAAAATATTAGTTACGTTAGCATAAAAGTACTCACATATCATTTTCCTAAAGAAATACGACTCAATAGTTTCTCTATCCAAACAAAGAGCATATCTCTATAACACAATGAATATTCTTTGTGCATTCAATAGATTATCATAATAGCCCTTCTTTAATGTATGCAACACATATTCCCTTCTCTAGAATTCTACTTGTAACCCCTTGCCAAGAAATACATGCTCTTAACCATTGCGCCCTATCCTTGGGTTGTAAGAGTGCCCCACTTCTCTAGATACAAAGGTTATAGAGCCTATACAATAAGTTTGCAAATGTATGGCATAGGAAAAGTGTTTATAAGTTCACCTTTGTACTGATGATAAAACTTGTTTTCATAAATGCGAGAAAGTCTTTTAAGAATTTGGGCAAATATATTTGCTGTCCAGCCTAATATATAAAAAGGCACTAGCATGAATGTAATAGATTGCTTGGAGGCAATAGACTTCATATTAATTTCAAATTATGACAATAGTGAAAACATGTGTATCATATTTATCTGTGTCATCGAGGTAAAGATTTCCCCGGCTCAAGAAAACACCGGAACCCTTTTCCCATATTCAAAAAAAATATCACTGCAACAAACGTATTGTACTTTCCTAGTCTTAAGGTTCTGTAGCATTAGGTACAAAACTGACTAAAATGCTCTTAAATGATGCAGAAGACAATCTACTATCATAGTCAAAAAGGTTCTGACATCTACAATTCACCTCGGGATGGAAATTCAAGCCTTTTCGCCCAATATAGAGCTAGGGTGAGTCCTTACGAGTGACAAACTCTAAATTCTGAGGCAATATTCCATTAACCAAACTGTGATTATATTATCCAGAAATTAACCAACACATTCATTAGCAGTGAAACCAGTATCCAGGGCTAGGTGCAGCACTATTGTAAATGATGTGAGAGACAACCTTCTATTACTGTCAACAAGGTTACAACATAACAACACCACAATCAATTGCGGATGAACCAAAACGTTCTTTCGCCAAATACAGTGCTAGGGCCAGTACCCATAAGGGATTGACTTCAAATTTTGAGGTAATACTCCATTAACACAAAAGCTCAGATTTGATTACTCCGAAATCAATTGAACTACTTAAAAGCTAGTTAATCGACTTAGCACATAACTCATTCATTAGAAGTATCATCGAAAACCAGTGTCAGGTGCAACATTCAACCTAACCTGCTATTCTTAAACGATACAGAGGACAACTGCCTGTCACTATCATCGGGGTTGCGACATAAATAAACCTTTCACCCAGTACAACATTAGAAAGAGACTTAAAAAGGACTAAAACTCTAAGTTTTTAAACAGTGTTCCATTAAAGCAAAAACCCAAATTCTATTATCTAGAATACCAACCGATTTTCTTAATAACCAGTTACTCAACTAACTAACCCACCCAATCGTTAGTAGTGAAATCAATAAATAAACTGGTGAAGAGAATGAAACAGAAAGAAGGATAACAGGTACCATTGCCACTGAAAAAAAGACTGGTACTCGGCCTTCAGCAAGAAAAAGCAAAGAGATCCTTCCAAAGCGAATCATGTAGAGATGATGGAAGCCTCCTGCTACAAAGTGCCCAAGACATCCGCTGAACACCATTATGCATGTAATCGAGAAAAAACCCTCATCTCCGGCACATCGCAAAGCGATTCCTGTAACCCTCCATTACTTTCCTTTTTTACACCTCTCACGAATCAGTTTTGGATCGGAACGACTCCATAAGTAAAACCACCTTAACCTCCTTTTCTTGATTCATCCTCAATTTAGTTTCACGGGAATCAAGAATCAGTTCAATAACTGATTTGTAACTTATTTCATAACAGTTTGATTTACGTTGAGTTAATTACGAGAGGGATATGACAAGAATTGAATGTAAAAATGTGGTGGTGACAGGTTGTGAAAAGACACACTCACTGAAAGTGTGGTTAAGGAAGAAGGAAGTTTGTAGTGGTAGGTGACGAAAAAAAGATCACTTTGAGAAAATGTGTGGTTAAAGAAGGGGCATGACAAGTGGTGAAGAAAGCCAATGTGTTAGAAGATAGTTAACACTAAAGTATAGTTAAGGAAAATGAAAGGGGAGAGAATAAGTGGTGAAAAAAAAATGTGGTAAAAGTGTGGTTAAGGAAGTAAGAAATTTTGTGGTGGAAGGTGGTGAAAAAATGAACACTTTGAGGAAAAGTGTGGTTAAAGAATAAGGAGGCATGACAAGTGGCCAAGAAAGCAGAAGAAATCAAATGTGTTGAAAAAAGTAAACACTAAAGTATAGTTAAGGAAAATGAAAGGGGAGAGAAGAGGTGAAAAAAAAATGTGGCTATAAAAGAGAAAATGGGGCTGGTGAAGAAGCAGCAAACATGCTGTGAGAAGAACCACACATACTTCTGTGAGAAGAACCACATATGCTTTGAAGAAAGGGAAAATGTGGAAAGAGGACATGATAAGTGGCCAAAAAAATCAAATATGGTGAAAAAAGTGAATGAAAGAGGAAAAAACAAGTGATGAAGAAGGAAAATGTGCTTAAGAAATAGGAAATGGGGCTCGTGAAAAAAAACACACAACCTTAAAATAAGCACGCATGCTTTGCGAAAAGAAGCACACATGCTTTGAGGAAGACGATACGGGAATTTAAGGAAGACCATAAGGAAAATTGAGGAAGAAAAAGACACAAAAAATTGTATTCATAATTTAGTTATTAATAAAAACCCATATTTAAAATATAATAAAGTAAAAATAACTTAGCTATTATTAAGATATTTTAAGGTGAAATTTTGAGGAAGACAATAAAATATAATAAGGTAAAAATGGCGTAGCTATTATTAAGATATTTTAAGAGGAAATTTTGAAGAAGACACTAAGGAAAATTGAGGAACAAAAAAGAAAATCTTTAACCATAAAAAAAAAAAAGTGAAAATGACCTATAGAAAAGTGACAAATTATATTTATAATTTAGATATAGATAAAAACTCACATTTTAAATTAAAACCCACATTTTAAAATATTTTAATGTAATAAAATATTTTAAGGTAAACCCAGGATCGTAAAAAATCCCCACATATGGATCACCCATGCGCAGACACATTTTGCCATTACTCACACCACGCTCGTCGGGGAAAGGAAAAATGGAAACAACGTTCTTTTCCATTACTCACACCACGCTCGTCGGGGAAAGGAAAAATGGAAACAACGTTCTTTTCGAAATACTGAAAATTTCGGAGAAAATATTGAACCATAAAAATGTGAAATTGACATTTAGAAAGGTGAAAAATTATAAAAAATCACATTTTAAAATATTTTAAGGTAATAGCTAAAAAGATAATAAGGAAAATTTAGGAATAAAAAGTTACATTTTAAAATATTTGAACGGAAAAATGACATAGCTAGGAAGACAATAAGGAAAATTGACGAAGAAAAAGAGAAAATCATTAACCATAAAAAGGTAAAAATGATATAAAATGGTGGAAAATTATATTCATAATTTAGTTATTAATAAAACCCCGTGTTTTAAAATAATTTAAGGTAAAAAATAATAAGTGAAATTTTGAGGAAGATAATAAGGAAAATTGTGGAAGAAAGCGAGAAAATCCTTTTAATCCATAAAAACGTGAAAATGACATAGATTATATTCATAATTTAGTTATTAATAAAAACCCACATTTTAAAATAGTTTAAGGTAAAAAATAATAAGATGAAATTTTGATTCATAATTTAGTTATTAATAAAAACCCACATTTTAAAATAGTTTAAGATAAAAAATAATAAGATGAACTTTTGAAAAATACAATAAGGAAAATTGTGGAAGAAAAAAGAAAATCCTTAACCATAAAGGTGAAAATGACATATGGAAAAGTGGAAAATTATATTCATAATTTAGTTATTAATAAGAAACCAACATTTTAAATAAAAACCCACATTTTAAAATATTTTAAGGTAAAAATGACATAGATATTATTAAGATATTTTAAGGTGAATTTTTTAAAAATATTTTAAGGTAAAAATGACATAGATATTATTGAGATATTTTAAGGTGAAAATTTGAAGAACACAATAAAGAAAATTAAGGAAGGTGGAAAATTATATTCATAATTTAGTGATTAATAAAATCCCACATTTTAAAAGAAAAAGAGAAAATCCCTAACCATAAAAAGGTTAAAATAACATAAAGAAAGGCACAAAATTATATTCATAATTTAATTATTAATAAAATCTCACATTTTAAAATATTTTAAAGTAAAAATGATGTAGCTATTATTAAAGTTAATCACATTCATATAAATCAAATGACATAACTAAAAGTGAAAAATTAATATAAATTAAATGACATAAACTAGCATTTGCACCTTATGTTGCAAAGGAAACACCGTAAGACATAGAGTGGGGAAGAATAGGAACATGTGAATGGACATTGTTGAAAACAATTGTGGATGATAATGAGTTACAATTGCAATAGTTAGTTACGGCATAGAGTGGGGAAGAATAGGAACATGTGAATGGACATTGTTGAAAACAACTGTGGATGATAATGAGTTACAATTGCAATAGTTAGTTATGTGTATTCTGAAAATGGATATTTTGTAAATAATAATAGTTTGTGGAAGAATAGTGACATGTGAATGGAGATTGTTGAAAGAAAGGGTGGATGATAATGAGTTAGAGTTGAAAGTATTACTTATGTGTATTTTGAATATGGATATTTTGTAAATAATAGTAGCGAGTGGAAAAAAAGCAACATATGAATGGACATTGTTGAAAGCTAGGGTGGATGATAATGAGATATACTTGAAATGATTAGTTATGTGTATTCGAATATGGCTATTTGGTAAATAATAGTAATGTCTTGTAGAGGGTATCCATTATCCATGTTGTTGTTTTTGTTTATGTGAACATGTTTTTGTACGTTATTTTAAAGTTTTTTTTTTTCTTGTCTTCCGAGATGTAATTTTTCCATATGCTACCTATTTATGGTGTTATTAGAAAATACTATTATATTGTAATGGAAGAGGTGAAAGAAACGGTATGGCATTGTGAACAACATCATGGTCGTCGTTCCATATTTGGAAATGCGTGAAAAATTGTTGGAGCCATGATGATAATAATAAAAATTCCAGCATGATTTTGAAAAAAAATTAGCTAAATTTTTTGAAAATGTGGATTATAGTTGTCACATTTTAGAATTTTGAGTGCCTTAATTTTGCACAGAAAATGATAGAAATTACAGAATGATTTTGAAAAAGTCCAACTAATTTTTTTAAAAATATCAATTACAGCGGTCAAGATTCAGTATTTTGGGTGCCTAGGCATTCATGATGGATGCTAAATCCATTTTCGCCATCCAAAAAAAATTTAAACACTCCCACAATAAAATTTCGAAATTTTCCAAACAAACAAAATTGTGACCTCTTTAGATAAGACTGGGAAAAAATGGTCTACCTTTGTGTGGCAAACATGATTGAACATCAAAGTTTCAAACGAATGCATACATGCATAGAGGATTATTATGGAAGATTCCTTCTTCAGGAATCGTAATATAAGCCATGAGGATATTAAATGTCCTTAAAAACTAAAGCACAGAACTTGGGAGCTTCAAGTCCCAGGAATGGAATTTGGTATTTGGTAACATTTTACAAGGGAAACATGATTGAACATCAAATTTTCAAATGAATGCGTACATGCATAGAGGATTATTATGGAAGATTCCTTCTTTAGGGAATAGTAATATAAGCCATGAGGATATTAAATGTCCTTAAAAACTACAGCACAAAACTTGGGAGCTTCAAGACCCAGGAATGGAATTTGGTAACATTTTTAAATGGAGTTTCCAATACAAACTGGCGCGAATCACCCAAAAGCTTTCAAGTTCATGCCCCCTAAATTTTTGCATTCTTGATAATGTTTTCTCACTGTTTCAATGTCAATTTCATGATGCTTCCAAAAAATAATTACAATTTTTTTTATAAGTTTTAATTTCTATCTATAAAATAGCTACTCCATCGTGAAGAACAGAGATTATTGCTACTCCATCATGAAGAATAGAGAACTTGTGAGCTTCGAGACCCAGGAATGGAATTTGGTAACATTTTAAATCGAGTTTCCAATACAAGCTTTCTTAATCTAACAGAATCACCTACAAGCTTTCAAGTTCGTGGGCCCTAAATTTTTGCATTCTTGATGATGTTTTCTCACCGTTTCAATGTCAATTTCATGATGCTTCCAAAAAACTATAAAATAGTTTTAAAGTGTTAGTTTTTATCTATAAATTAGCTACTTCATCATGGAGAATACACATTTGTTAGGTATTATTTGGCATTTCACATCATGTTGTATTATGAGTCATTGTGTAAGTAAAGCAACATTGTGAATCTAGTGTGAGGAGGACCAAGGTGTATTTAGTAGTCACAATTGATTGAGGGATGAGGCACATTGAAGAGTCATAGATAAGAGAGATGCATTGAAGAGCATTTTGGTAGTACATCATAAGAAACTTTGTGAGGCATTTTGCCACCATTTGGTCATCTCAACATATTTGTTACTTTTTGAAAATAGCATTTCCCACGTATGATTGTCCACTAAAGTTTGTTATGTGATTCACTGTAGTGTTGTAAGTTACACTGCATGGTTTCTTAGATTTTGTTGTGCTTTTACTAATTCCCTATATGGTCTGCTAAAGCCAAAATATTATAGCTTATGACATGATGTGTGAAGTTTACTTTCCAGGCTTTAGATATAGAAAACAATAGCTGAGTTTTGTTACTTGTTAACTGTTGAATAGTTGGGTATACTAACATGTGAAGTTTACTTTCCAAGCTTTAGTTATAGAAAGCAATAGCTGAGTTTTGTTACTTGTAACTTGTTGAATAGTTGATTATACAAATTTAGATGAATATATTACTGTAAGTGCTAGTATGTGGTTGGGCACATCATCATTTAGAAAGAAGAAACAAATGACACAGAAAAAATAGTCAGCATCCGTCTTAGTTCCCAAGGTTGAAGTTCAACAAATTAGATGTGTAGCGAGCTCATTGAAATAGGACTTAAGTTTGGAACTCATAATTTTAAGCCAAGTTCCCCAATTTGAAATAAGAAGCTACCTTCAACATGCACATAAATTCTATGGTGGGCTAGGCAAAATTACAAGGAAAATATGTATGTATTAAGAATAATTGATGATATAGCTGTGGGTTGTTCCCAATGGTGATAGTCAGCAACATTTCATTGTATTATTCCCATAGAAGGGGAGGCCAGACATGCTGGTATAATCACCTTACTTACAATGACAATAACCACTATTACACTACTAGCACATCAAATCATATCTAAACACCGGTACACAAAAAGTTTATTATATCAGAGTAAATGTAACCTGCATGTCTAATTCAACTCCATTACCAGTAGTTCATTCTATCAATTTGTGATGCTTATATGACATATATTGTCTAGAATGATGCAAGCATAAAAGTTCAATGTAATACTGCAAGCCTCCTGGTCTGGTTGAACTCATTCTGTCAATTTATGATTCTTATATAACATATAGTCTTTAAGGAAGCAACAAATAAAACTTTAGTACAGTCTCGTAAGCCTCCTGCTATAGTTGACATTCCATTCATTTACATTCCAAGGAAAATTGTAAAGTTATAACTAAAATTGTAAGTTGGTTTGGATGGCCTAAGACCCGACATATCAAAGCAGCAAAGGTAATTACTAAAATTCAGGTTATAAAGTCCCAAATCGGTTGGCATTGCTCCACTATGAAAATTATTGATCTTAGTGAAACCGCATATTTATGATACAAAGAAAGTGTAGATACAATATGATCTTTGGATGATAAGCCTTCACCTAAAGGCTAAAGTGTCGACACATCCTTAGCCTGAGATATCTCTAAATAGAATGGACACAATAAGCTTTAGAACATGACATTCACTAAACTCGTAATTTGAAACCAATTTCAAAGTATTCTCAGTTATTAATTTGCATATCCACAAGCATACAGTGCAACAGGGTAAGTATAAACAGGGCAGGCCATAGCAGAAAAGGTTTGAAGCCGATGTAGCTTCTCCTGGTTACAAAGCCTCTCTTCACTTTGTCTGTTGTATGATAAGTACATCTAGAAAAGATAGCAAATTGATCAATTGGAAATCCAGCATATCATTACATTTGCTCGAAGAGCTATTTAATCCTAATCCACATCCAAAACCATTAACAACTCACAACCAGTGCAACATAAATGTCTTCCAAATCATGGGAATACATGTAAACAAAGAAAACTACTCTGCTAACCATAGTCAGCCTGTGTGATAAAACAATATCACCAAAAGTTCAAACTAAGCATGTTACCAATAAAACTGTTGGTTAAGCCTATAAACAATATTAATCATCCACTTCTACCTGCCTTCTTAGTATTAGGCCTTTACCAACAGGTGTGTGATTAAGTCATTTCTCATCTTTTATCAGCTAGCAGGTTTGACAGAAAAGAAGTGAAAATTTCCTGCCTCCACTATCTAACAGATCTGCTAATTTTTGAATCATTCAAAACTTGAATAGGGCCAATTTATTGAAATAACACAATGAGAGCCTTGGAACTTGTGCCTCCATTTATAAGCTATCTTAACTAAGCCATTTCTTTTGGTAATCCAAATAACAAAAAAACCATTCCATTTCTTTCCTTTAAAACAGAGATTTTCATCCAACAACTTCTAGTTGCACGCAGAGGCAGATTGATTGACTTTTACCATTCATGCCAGTCTTGGTATGCAGAGGCAGATTCATTGAAATCAGATATTTCTTTCAGAAAAATATAGCAGTGTGATGAATATGTTGGCAACGATTAAATGATCCCTGGTCCACTACAACGAGGAGAACATGATTCAATAACTATTCGAAGGCTCTGCATGTACAAATCTAGTACACTGTTTTCTTCTGCCCAAGCTGCATTGATGGTTCTGATTATCGCAGTATTATTAGGCATTGAAGTCTTTTCTATATCACTCCCTAAATCAAAGGCAGTTACAGATGAATTCAACTCTGAACTCTGTAAGAGATTGGCTCTTAATTGAACTGTAATAGCCATGGAAAGTTATTTATAAAGATTATGCCATCAACTACACAATTGATATCTACATAAATAGAAGGCTAGAAAACAAGAATTTTAATTTATAAGATCCAATTTACATGGTTGGTCAACATGTAGAAACCCCTTGTGTCATCACTCTGTCCAAGTGGGGAATAGCAATATGATAGTGGAATCACCATTGTGAATATGCAACGACATAATACTATGGCATGCTTATAGATCATTGCTGGCTGAATGACTTGCAATTAGATTTCAAGCTGTTGGTTCGCCATAAGTTGGATGTACAAAATATTAGTTGGATCTGAAGAACAAATAAAACTAGGATAAAAGGTCCAAATTTATGAAATTATTAGTTTCTTCCTTCCCCACCTTTCCATTGTTATTATTATTATTATAATACTAATACTAATAATATTATTATTACCAGATAGCTCCCTGGATGCTGTCAAACAATTGATATTTATTTTATTAGAACAAACCAAGGTACGGATAGAAAGCTAAAATTTTTGAAATTATTAGTTTCTTCCTTCACCTCTTTTTCACTCTTAGCATTATGACACTTCCTTTCACATCCTACAGTGGATTGAACTTGCAAGAAAATTTGAGGTGAACCTTACAGAGAGGCGCTAGACTCTTCTTTCCCTGGAAATGGCAATTTTGACTACAAAGATGCCCTCTCAAAGAGCATTATGTTCTTCGAGGGGCAGCGGTCGGGTGTTCTTCCACCAAATCAGAGATTGACATGGAGGAAAGATTCAGCCCTCACAGATGGATTCGACCAGAATGTATGGATATTTTTTAAAAACATATGAATAATTGTTTAGCCTTTCATCTCAACCCTTCAACTGTTTTAGTTTTTCTTCAATGGGTACTAAATAAATTGAAAACAAGAATTATAATTTATAAGATCCAATTTACACGATTGGTCAACATGTAGAAACCCCTTGTGTCATCACTTTTTCCAAGTGGGGAATAATAATATGACAGTGGAATCACTATTGTGAATATGCAGAGACATACTACTATGGCATGCTTATAGATCGTTGTTGGCTAAATGACTTGCAATTTGCTTTCAAGCTGTTGGTTCACCATAAGTTGGATGTACAAAATATTAGTTGGATTTAAAGAACAACTAAAGCTAGGATAAAAGGTCCAAATTTCTGAACTTATTAGTTTCTTCCTTCCCCACCTTTCCATTTTTGTTATTATTATTATAATACTACTACTAATAATAATATTACTATTACCAGATAACTCCCTGGATGCCGTCAAACAATTAATATTTATTTTATTAGAACAAATCAAGGTACGGATAGAAAGCTATAATTTTTGAAATTATTAGTTTCTTCCTTCCCCTCTTTTTTTCTCTTAGCATTATGACACTTCCTTTCACATCCTATAGTGGATTGAACTTGCAAGAAATTTTGAGGTGAACCTTATACCTCTGCCTCTTTTGTTCATTTTTGTATAGAAGGAGTTATATACATCTTCAATCCATATTTCTAGCCATTATCAACACCTAATATATGCTTTTGTATATAGGGAATTAAATTTTCATCATGTTTGAACTCAACTATTTGCCTTCCAAGGCTGGCTAAAATGGTTTTTGGGCTGAGGGCCTCCACTGCAAATATTTTTATTGAAAATGGCCCTTACAGAGAGTTTATTTTCAAGCATTTTCAAGTGGCTTCTGTGGATGAAGAAAGTGCAGCAGTAGTTCTAGTAAGTTGATCAGTCTATAAAAGAAATTCCCATCTGAAGCCCTGAGTAGGCTATGAGTGAGACTTTTTGCCTCTACATAAGAGTTCATTAGATAATGTGTTCTACAAACCCCCCTCACATACTCAACTGTATGACTGCCCTATTCAAGAAGCCAGCTATTCCAATAAGCATGTGAATGAAAATCACCTATACAATTTACAAATTACAACAACAACCAACCAACCAAAAAAAAAAAATGTACTCAGCAGACTAAGGCAACAAACTGTTCAAGTAATAATCCTAAAAAGGGCCAATATACTGGGACTGTCCATTCAACTAGGTCTTACCACCTGTATTTTATCCCGATTTAAGTATATTTCCAGTAACAATTCACCAAACCGTACTCAGCCTATGTGATGAAACAATATCACCAAAAGTTCAAACTAACCATGTTACAAATAAAATTGTTGGCTAAAACTATAAACAATCTTAATCATCCAGTTCTACCTGCCTTCTTAGTATTAGGCTTTTAGCAACACGTGTGTGAATAAATTGTTTCTCATCTTTTATCAGCTACCAAGTTTGACAGAAAAGAAGTGCAAATTTCCTGCCTCCACTATCTAACAGATTTGTTAATTTCTGAATCATTCAAAACTTGAACAAGGCCAATGTATTGAAATAACACCATGAGAGTCTCAGAACTTGTGCCTCCATTTATAAGCTATCTTAACTAATCCATTTCTTATTCTTCAGACCCTTTTTCTGGAATGAACCTTCTACTTATGGTGGGCCGATTAGGCATGTATCCGGTGTAAGGTTATTGCCCAAAATTAATGAAGAGCCGAGGCCACCCATATGATTGTTGTTATTGCCTTTTCAACTTCTTCCACACTCTCCATGTTGTACCACCATGTCTCATCCTTCTTGTCTCCGTGACCAACATTTCTGATTTCGTTCGACCATGCTTGCAGCTCTGTATCAAATTTCACTACATCATCATTCTGGTAGTACAAGGATAGGTATTCTTTAACCCATGAAACTATTGTGAACCATATCTTCAATCCATCCACAGCATAAGGGTAGTCTTCGATCATCAGCTTCAGCCCGTAGGGCATTGATGAGTCCACCACTGCCACACCCTTATCAACTTGTAGCCACATTCAGGTAAAAATGTTAATCAAAATTCAAATGGTTGACACAAAGATGAGGCTCAGATTTTAATCAGTATTGATTACTATTTAGAAAACAAAGAGCACTAATCAGCACAGCATCATACCAGAGTTTGAATTCCATACATAAAACATTACAGTAAAGAACAGAACTGGCTGAAAGAAAAAATTTGTATACAGAGAGATATAATATAATTATAAGGAGATTGTCCATCTTTATAATAAATTGGGCGAAGCCCAACATTGAAAATTGGTCGTTGGACAGTTCACCAACCAAGTAATGATAGGTCAAATGTGCATAGTAATTAGATCATTGACCTAAATAAATTTTAGTCTTTAACTCCATGGTGTATGTACAACAACAATTATGATTAACTTTTCATGAGATCTACTGGTAACCCTTGTTCGTCAAGCCTCCATTGCCTGTACACTACCGAAGAAATCTCCAAGGCATACTTTCCGGTAAACACTGTTCTTTCAAGAATGCCTCCGCCATTTATAAGAATCTGGCAAGCCAGAGCATTGATGTTGATTGTGTCCTGAAAATGAGGGCTCAATAGCTTGTGAACGGGATGCATCACACTCAGTTGTCTGTTAGTAGCAATAATAAATGGTTTTGTAACTGCATGAGTCTTGAGCTTGAAAGAATCTAACCATTACAGTCTCGGTCTGGACTATATATAGAATGATATTGTAAATATCAAACAAATTCTGCAGGTATTCTATTAGTTGTGGATATTTGGGTTTTACCAGTGACTGATAAGATGATGGTAACCAGAATCATTAACGGTCACGTACGCTTTAGCCAGCTGCCATAGAGCTCCTTCTGTGCCTTCCTCTTCTGGCGTAAAC
This sequence comes from Pinus taeda, assembly GCA_000404065.3. Lineage (NCBI taxonomy): Eukaryota > Viridiplantae > Streptophyta > Pinopsida > Pinales > Pinaceae > Pinus > Pinus taeda. The sequence goes on along the minus strand of APFE030974097.1, from coordinate 17,662 downwards.
ACCTTCCCAACGCTTGCCTGATCTTCTGAAGGGGGTAGGCTCAACTCGATTGTAGCTGGACTTAATGTGCCATCATTCTTCAGGAAGAGAATTGAATGAGAAGCATATGTCTTGGTGATAGAAAGAGCATTTATTTGATCTAGATGCCAGAATGAAGAGTTTGTTATCCCAAAGAGCCTGAAAATATCATATCCATCTATGAATACATGAATCTATAAAAGAAATTCCCATCTGAAGCCCCAAGTAGGCTATGAGTGAGACCTTTTGCCTCTACATAATAATTCATTAGATAATGTGTTCTACAAACCCCTCTCACATACTCAACTGCATGATTGCCTTATTCAAGAAGCCAGCTATTCCAATAAGCATGTGAATGAAAATCACCTATATAATTTACGAATTACAACAACAACCAACCAACAAAAAAAAAATGTACTCAGCAGACTAAGGCAACAAACTGGTCAAGTAATAATCCTCAAAAGGGCCAATACACTGGGATTGTTCATTCAACTCTTTCCTCCATGCAGATTCGTCATCTACACCCATTAATCCCATTTCCAGTAAGTTCAATTATTCAGAATCTGGTAGAAATCAAGCACAGAATAAGAAGATGCATGGACGTGTTTGGAAGAGAAATACTCATGGGCTATAACTTGAGGAAGGGGATACTTGAACAATTTTTTGCCGTCTGTTGTAAGAAACTCTTTGACAAGCTCAAAGGGAAAGAAATTTTTGGCAGCTTCCAAAATTGAGTTGTTGGGCAACTTTTTCCCATCGGAAAAGAGCTTCTTAATGTCTTTAAAGGAGTCGAACTCATTCATAGTTGGATCAAACAACGATTTGAGCTCTGGTACCAGGAATTGAACAATTGCCTTGAGGGAATGTGCTAAGAAATCAAACATTTTCAAATGCCCGAAACGCTTATCTCGTGGGACACATCTCGTATTGTTTATAGCATCGACACGCAAAATCCAAGCTCCGTTGTCGCTGGAGAAACTGCAACAGCAATTGCTGCCGCGTCCATCGTTTTCTGAACATCCGACTTCTCTTAGTCTCAAATTCTTTTCAAACTGCAACTCAGGGAAATTAAAATATGGGTGACTAATAAGCATCTAATGACCGCCATTGCCATAAGCGAGAATGGTGAGACGAAAATTCACGAACCGTTTCAGTTTCATGAACCGTTTTTTGATCAACGATCAAACTTTGTTCAATCGTCTAACACCACAAATCCACGGTGAAGAATAAGACATGGCGACGACTAGGGTTTCATTTCAAAGGGAAACGCCTTACGGCGTAAAAAGTCTAATAAAAAGCTATAAAACAAGACCAAATGCCTTCCAATAACATAAACATCTCAACTAATCTTTCTTTCTAAAATCACTCGACCTTTCTCAGGCAAAGGTTGGGACTTGTCGAGGATAGTTGGATTTTGTTTAGGACAGATCATCTTATGAGCTTAAACTCGGCGTGAGGTAAGAATTTCAAAAATTATTCTATTAAATTTTTTTTTAATTGACTTGGAGTTGTTAAAGCGAAGGCATAGGCTTTGTCTTATAGTTCTCGACCCTCGTAAGAATGCTCACTTAGGTCTATCCTTGTCTTATTCTAAGGGTTGCAATAGAGTCTAGCCATGTTGTATGCTTATGTTTAGGACTGTATTTGTGTATATCTGTCTACTTACACAAATTAAACTCTATCCAGAGACGACTTTACGTATTTCTGGGCACAAAAATCATTTAGATTTTAATCTACTGTTAAGAATGCACAGAGTGATGCAAAGAAAAGATAACAAAAGAAGAAAGAAACAAACTATAAATATATCAATAACTGGAATCTTTTTGGTTAATGAAAATGTCTTACAGGCTTCATAGATTTCTTGATGCAAAAAAGGTGCTAACCAGCCAAAACTTCCATACCATTCTCCCTGGTTCTTCATTATTTTTATACATTTTTTGGGGTAACTGTTTAAATTATAAGTTTTTAACTAATTTCTAATTACTTAATAAATAAAACTATATTTAACTAACTAATATAAAATCTGTTATATTAAGTCCGAGCAAAATAAAAAATATTAACTTTGACCTAACACTATGCGTATACCTTCACATTTTCGATGTCGGCTAGGTGCACTTGGCCCACTTACTATGAAGCTGGACACACGGAATCACCAAATAGATACAAAGCGTCGTGGTCCCATTAACAATCAAACCCTAGGCAGTTAATTGATATTAGGATGTTGAAATGTGGTAATCAAATGTGAATGTGAATGATTACTGTAGAGGAGAACGAGAACCCAGGTAGGGTTTAGGTCTATCCTTGTCTTATCCTAAGGGCTGCAATAGAGTCTAGCCATGTTGTATGCTTATGTTTAGGACTGTATTTGTGTAGATCTGTCTACTTACACAAATTAAACTCTATCCAGAGACGACTTTATGTATTTCTGGGAACAAAAATCATTTAGATTTTAATGTACTGTTAAGAATGCACAGAGTGATGCAAAGAAAAGATAACAACAGAAGAAAGAAACAAACTGTAAATATATCAATAACTGGAATCTTTTTGGTTAATGAAAATGTCTTACAGGCTTCATAGATTTCCTGATGCAAAAAAGGTGCTAACCAGCCAAAACTTCCATACCATTCTCCCTGGTTCTTCATTATTTTTATACATGAATATTTTTATAGATGTTGGGTCCCTATAATACTAGTGATTACCCCATTACTATGGTAGTTGTACCCCTTATTTATATTTTTGTGCCCCTATTGCCCCCATATTGTTATTTCTGTGCCCCATAGAATCCCTCTATTGTTATTTTTGTGCGCTTTTATATTATTATTGCTTAGGCGGCTGGGTTATATTGTGACTCCTTAGACTCCTATATATAGAAAGGAGTTTTTGTCATTTGTATCATCCAAGAATTGTTCATTTATGTAATGTTAAGGAGGTGCCC